>JAVLUX010000018.1:8072500-8102500 GCA_032164185.1 Moxostoma hubbsi
ATCTCAATGTTTTATAGATGTCATGCAATATTCTCTTTTTTTTTAGGAGGTAGATGCCTTACTCAGTGAGAACAAAATGCTGCAGGGCAAGTTACACAGTCAGGAAGATGATTTCAGACTGCAGAACAGCACCCTAATGCAAGAACTTTCCAAGGTGCTGAGAACACACACACACACACACACACACACACACACACACACACACACACACACACAGTAATGCATAACCAGAAGTTCATCCACCTAGATCAGTTTTCGTACCATTAAACTTCACAGCTCATATGGTGCAGTTTTTTGTACTTAAGAATTAATATAATATAATATATAACATGAGGTACTTTGCTCCAGGCGCCTTGCATTGTCAGTGTATTACAGAATACTTCATTTTTAGTTTACAGTTGTTTTAGCAAACTGAGAGATGTCTAAATGATTGTCTATGGTAATTGACAGCATCAACTTCTAGATGATTCCTTTAACAGCAATGATCACCACTGTAGGACCCGTTAAGTGTTTTTAATTTTAAGTTTTTTTAAATAATTATTCAGTTTTTTTGATTGGTTGCCATGTGTTGGTGTAGTTATGTTCCCAGATCGAGCAGTTAGAACTAGAGAATCGGGGGTTGAGGGAGGGTCAGAGTCTGGAAAGTCCCATCTCCAGCCCCGCCTCAGGTCCAATAGATGCTGAGCTTCTGCAGCCACAGGCTGAGAACTCCGCCCTGCAGAAGAAATTAACAGGTAAGAGGTGCTCATGTCTGAGACTTTTGGTCATACAGACTTCACCTATTAATTTCCTCACATAAATTTGTTGAAATCAACTATGTTTGGGAATTGACATAATATCCTGTGTGTATGCATGCAGCTCTTCAAGAACATTCAGATATTAATGTTGGGAAAGCTGTGCTTAACGATGGATCAGCCGACACTAATGGTGTCCAATCAGATACCAGCGGTCACAGTGAGGAGACTGCGGCCCAGAGCAATGATGAGCTAGACAAGGTAACAAATAAAGAATTTGAATCCCATGAGATGGTGTACCACACATTGGTGGTTCATTGTAATACAACCAAGAAAAAGTCTTTGTTCAAAGCATCTTAGTGGGAAAATAATGCATATTTTAGAACAAATTGAGACATCATTCATGTCCGTAGCATAACAGAGCAGGAAAAGTTATGCATCAATGTTCAATACTAATGGTTAGAGGGTTGTTGAAACCATGACCCTATGTATGAGCAATAGTAGAGTGATGCTTGCCTAAGCAAACATCATTAATAAACTACTTTGTAACAGTTGCAAAGTTTTGACAATTTTTAATAAATACAATTTTTAGTTAAAGAAAATAAGTTGCAGTCTAGAATTTTCTGTTGAGTCTCAGAGTAAATTATTGATTCATCTCCAAAGTGCTGCACTCTTCCTCTAGTGGAGTTTGTTTATGTTTTATGCAGGGGCTACAGATGCTGGGTAAACTGTGGACACACAGAATTGATGCCACAATCTGCTTTTTCTTTGAGATCAGCACTGTAAAGATAAAGGGAATCTAAGGGTGATTAACTGGTATCCAGTCCATTACTTAATCAGTACTAGCAAGCTTTATAAAATAAGGGGTGCAGATAGTCTATTTTTTTTTTCCAGTCTTTTCCAAACAATTCCTTGCAATTAAAACCAAGTCCTGTCTTACATTTTTTCCCACTGTATATTCTGTTTCACTCAAAAATACATCACATAACAAATGCTGTTTCATGTTGTGTTTAAAGGCCGAATGAAATCAAAATCTGAGTTTTGTGGCTTGCAGTCCAAGTCTGTTAGCATTAACCCATCTCTATGCTAGCGAGTGTACTCATAAAAGTTGATAACATTAACATTTTGCAGATATACTCCTTAAAGTATCTATCTTTCTTACCAAAAAACAGACCAAAGATTTTGGAGCAGATTTTTTTGTCCAATCAAATGCTCTCTAAAATGAGAACGTCCCTCCGCCTAACACCGCTAGCTACCATCTAGCAAGTAGCAAATCATGGTTCATGGCTGTGACATAAACAAAAGCCTATTGCCGGAAGACAATCTCTTTGATACGTCCTGCCCAAACTTCCAGGAAATACGGCAACACAGGAAAGAAAACTGTGCTTATCAATCGATTTCATGGGGTTTTTAATGGTCTTTTTCCATAGGTCTCGTTATATCATATCTGTATGTATTGTATAAAGAGAGCTTTGTTACTGAATCAAGAAAGTAAATTATCACAAGTCATTGTTGTTAATCAAAGTTTTAACATTTGCCACAATAGTTGAAAACAAAAACTTGTTTAAACAAAAAGTGGAGTTCATTTTCAGTGTGCTTTTTTGTCTATAGGATGAGATGCAGTGCACTAAACCGGAACAGCAAGATAATAAGCTGAGCGGTGAGTACATCTTCCGGGAAACTTCCTTTTAACATTGTGACCTTATCAAACTGACTGAAGAGGTAACTGAGTAGAACCAGTGAAGTTTGTGTTCTGATTCCTTAAACAGCACCAAAAAAACATTTGTTCATAACCATGTTCTTTCTTAACCTGAGTTACTAAAGCTTGCCTACAATAATGATTTTGCTTTCAGAGCTGTAGGGGTTTATATTGTTGAACATTTTTAAGCTTCCATCATTTGTACTTGGGTGTTTGCTTTCATGTTGTTAAACAAACAAAAGAAGCTACTTAATCAGATATATGTCTTGTAAGACTTCTTACAATCAATGACTCTTGGTGTAGCTGCTGTTCAGATCAGCTGTGATATGCTGATTACACGCTAAACCTCAAACCAGATTAATCCGTGCAGAAGAGCAGTGCCGAAGCACCACTGACGTAAAGAACAAAACATTGTTCCTTCACTAGTAACTTTCAACCACATGTCGATAGAGAACCCAGAATTCTGTAGTGTACCTTTTTAATGCCTAATGTTATGCCCTTGGCTGAGCATCATTTAAGGACTACTTCAATGTTTTAGGGGTCATGTGTTTTAATATCTGTTGACTTTGGTTTTCAGAGGTGGTGTTAAAGCTTCAGAAAGAGATGCAAGAGAAATGCTTACTGAGGGAACAGCTTCAGGCACTACAGGTAAAAATATCAGCATTACCCTCTAAATACACAATCCAACAGGAATCAGACAAAAGAACAGTTCAGAATAATATATATATAATATATGACTTTTTTTTTTTTATGACTTAAAAAGAAGTTGACAAAAAGATAGAATGCAAGATCTTGGGATAAAATATGCAGTATGATAAAATATGCAGATTTATTAACAATCTTGAGTGGGCCAGTCATTTATGAAGGTGTTAGCACAAACAAACACAACACAAGGGTTAAATTATTTAATTATTATTAAATATTTAACCTACCTTAATGTTGTTCCAAACCTTTATGACTTTCTCCCTTAACACATTAATGTTCATGCTTTTCTTTTCCATACCTTAAAAGAAGATTGAAAATCTTGACAACTGTGGTCATTCACTTACATTGTGAAAATCAATAGCATCTTTTGTGGTCACTGGAAAAAATCAACATTTTATAATTGATTGTGTAATTGATTTATCGATTTCTTAAATGATTAGTTAGTGGAACAAATGAGTACCCATGTCCTAGACCAGGACTCAGTTCCTGGAGGGCCACAGCACTGCAGAGTTTAGTCCCAGCCCTGTTCCAAAATGCCTCCTTGTAATCTTCAAGCACTCCTCAAGACCTTGATTAGCTGTTTCAGGTGTGTTTAATTGGGGTTGCAGCTAAACTCTACTGGACTTTGGTTCTAGACCTTTCTTGGTGTAATTAAAAATTTTAATCTGGGCAATTTATGTGTGTTAAATTGTGGCGTGTTTTGTATTTTTTTTTCAGACATTCAAACAGACAGAAATCACAAAACTACAAGAAGAGAACGCTAAAGTAAGTGTGACGTGTCTGTTTCAGGAAGCATTTCTGCTCATTGAAAACAACGCCAATGCCAGTGTTAAGTTAACATGAAATCAAAATGAAATCTAGTCACTTACTTAATAAATGCTCCTGGTCTAATTAAGCTCAATGCATTAGTGTAATTGATTCCACAACGTACTATGATGTAATATTTATTAATGTCTTTTTTTTTTATATATATAGTTTTCTGAGAAATTGAAGAAAAAACAAGAGAGGTAAGTTCTAGTTGCTTTACATACATTTTTACACTATGTAAATGTTGTGCATTATCTAACATTGTTCCATCATAGTACAAAACTGGAAATTATACTTTTCTTTTTGGCATAACATTTACAGATTCAGAAACATGCCCTCCTGTCCAGAAAAGTTTGCAGCTTTATGTTGAGGCTAATTTTGTCTTTTTTTTTTTTTTCTTTTTTTTTCCTCCCCAATTTGGAATGCCCAATTCCCAATGAACTCTTAAGTCTTCGTGGTGGTGTAGTGACTCACCTCAATCCGGGTGGCAGAGGGTGAATCTCAGTTGCCTCCACGTCTGAAACCTTTAATCCGTGCATCTTATCACATGGCTTGTTGATTGTGTTAACGTGGAGACATAGCGCACGTTGAGGCTTCACGCTATTCTCCAAGGCATCCACACACAACTCACCACGTGCCCCACAGAGAGCGAGAACCACATTATAGTGACCACGAGGCGGTTACCCCATGTGACTCTACCCTCCCTAGCAACCGGGCCAATTTGGTTGCTTAAGAGACCTGGCTGGAGTCACACAGCACGCCCTGGATTCAAACTCATGACTCCAGGTGTGGTAGTCAGCGTCTTTACTCGCTGGGCTACCCAGGCCCCTATTTTGCCTTTTCTTTTTGCATTGTTTTTTGTAATTTCGCAAAATTATCAAAGATGGCCATCTAGCGCATGCTTGCCTAGAAACAATCAGATGGATATAAAATGCAGCTTGCAGTAATTAAACAAACGCTACTCTACTGGTGTCAACTGTGTCCAATGTGAACTGTCCCTATGACTGCAGCTTCCTGTGATTTATTTGGAAAGACAATGATGGAGTGATTTTTCACAACCTGCTGAAATA
Organism: Moxostoma hubbsi; assembly: GCA_032164185.1. Taxonomy (NCBI): domain Eukaryota; kingdom Metazoa; phylum Chordata; class Actinopteri; order Cypriniformes; family Catostomidae; genus Moxostoma; species Moxostoma hubbsi. Next base: position 8,077,516 of record JAVLUX010000018.1, read on the forward strand.
TAAAAGAACAAATCATATTTACAAACATTGCTAATGGATGATGTCCATTTTAAACACATTACCTCCTCAAGTACAAGATAAATGACTGTCATCCCCTCTGATCCTCTGTTACCGTAGTCCTTCAGCCAATCAGAACCCTTTTTGTGATGTCATCAGCCTGTAGTGTTCCATCACAGTGCCGTGTTAACTGAGCTGTGGCTTAGCGACAGACACTGTATCAAAGTAATGAGTCTGAACGTGAACTTGTTGTGCTGGCACTTGCTGTAGACTGCTGCATCAGCACAGAAAGCCTCCGCTCTGCATCCCTTTGGTCAACACTGGAACTGTTTCCCTGATCAGGAGATGCTGGCTTTTATTTATCATTGCTGTGTGGGTTTTTTAGGGCCAATGAGGATTTAAGTCTCTTTACGCTTGTTTTACAGCTTCCAGCGGCTACAAGTTGAAAAGGAAGCACTTTACAATGACAGCAGGTGAGGGGATAAACCAGCAGAGTTATTGTATAATGGATTTCAACAGTGACGCTCTCTTTTTCAGCAGCCTGGGTTCCAGAAGTGTTTCCCTCTTTTAATTTTCTCCATAGGGATTTCAAACCACATCAATTGATTTGAAGCTAAAAAAAAAAGCATTTGAAAAACAAAACAAAAACCAAGGTACATGACCGAGTATGTCTTTTATTACTCATCCTATAAAGCATTGCGAATTATGTAAACAAATCAGTCTGGTTGTTGTGTATTTTTAGGTATTTTCCTATCAGAAAATAGCACTTTTGTCTTTAATGCCCACACAGAACTCTGCAGAAAACTCTGAAGTTCTACACATCCCCCACCCCTTGAATCTTTGTTTCTTAAATATTTTGGCTAATTTGAAGAGAATTTTCAGCTACCAATTACAGTATAGTGCTCTCAGTGGTGTGCCGTGCATTAAAAGTCTAGGCCTTCAGTGTGATTCGTGCCATTAAGAAAACAGTTTCACAATGAATAAGACACCCTATGCCTTTGGGCATCATACATTGTCACAGATAACTAATAACATTTAAAAAATGCGTCCACACACGTAAGCCAGAACTTGAAACAACACTATGCTCAAGAAAGCCTAATTTTAACTGCAGCATGACTGTTTTGTGAAATGAACGTCTCCCGAACAGACATTCAAAAATCATATTTTTCATATGAATCTACTAAAGAGGTCTATAATACCTGAAAATCTATCTAATAATATTTGCGATTTAAATGGTGCTTGCAATAAATTTAGTTTTGTCAGGGTCCACAGTTATGCTGCGTTCCATTCAAGTTGAATGTGGGATATTCCTACTTTATATCCCGACCATAAATGCATTCCATTCCCCGATATTCGGATCCGCAATGCTCCCGTTAGCTTAGCAGATGTTTGACTCTCATTAGAGATGTCTCCTACCAACCCAACTGATAAACAATACTGCAGCACTAGTATTTGTGCTTCAGCTGTACAATTATCAAAAGAGATGCTTTAAGATGCTTTCCATTGCACTTTTCCTTGTAGGAGATTATGAAATCCGACTTTCCGAGTTGAATGGAACGCAGCTCTACTTTTCAAAACTTGATGTGACACTGAATGCTCCAGCAGCCTAATTTACACTTAGAAAACTTCTGATGTTGCTATAACAATGCAAAAAGCACTTACCAATTTGCTTGAAGTGAAAAACAGTCCTCCTTTCCTGTTTAATAAATTAAGCAATCACACGGTCATGCAGAACATCTCGTGTTTTTAAATCCATAATGATCTCTTTCTCAATGGCGATAGCGGCAGTAATGACAGCCGTCTCGCCAGGAAGATCTCGTGCACTTCGCGCTCAAATTATGTACATCACTTAAAGCGTGATTGCATCACTCAAGGCCAGCTAGTAGGCCTCAACCAGGACATATCCTAAAGATCACACCCACCAAGGACAAATCAATCAATCTGTTTGGCTGATGTATGTGACCATCTGACTTTAGTTGCTCATTCATTTGCCAGTTGAGAGATTCTGTGGCAATGACCTGACGGGGTGGAGCTCCATGCTGCTTCAGGCATGTGATTTTTTTGAAACAGTTTTCAAGGAATACATTTAAAATAAAAAGGAATAAATGTTTTGTTTTTCTCTATTTGTTTGTAGATTAATTGAGAGTGGAAAGCGATTAAAAATACATAGGCAAAAGGTGATTGAGAATGAAAGGATGAACAATATGTATATATTTGGCATGCTAGGCCAGCAGAGAAGGCTTTGCTGGCCCTGGAATTCGCCACTGAGTGCTCTTAGCTCTATTACAGGGAGTACATTGTGTTATTGTATTACGTTTTAATCACTTCCTCTGAATTCTGCAGATTTTAACTCGAAAATAGCGCAGAAAATGCAAAAAAACTCAACAAAAAGTCTGCAGATTCCATCTGGGCCTGTGTATAACTAACTTTAGGTAGGTAGCTTGCTGACAATATCTAGCTGGACTATACTAAACTGCAAAAACTCACTGTTGTGGAAATAGCAATAATTCCTGTTTTTCATGGTAACAGCAACTTTTCTGATTGGTGGATTTTGCTTTAGGATCGTGGTAAGTGTAGTATTTTGCATAATTAGGGAACACTTGATTGTTTGAGAATTTTGCAAATCTATTGTGGTTGATATAATTGATAATGCATAATAAGGATGTAGTGGAAAGAGAAGTGAAAATTTGAACAAATCAAACTTTTACTTCAACACAACACATTTATGTAGACCGTTCCAGCTGAGCTACCAGATATCCAATTTCTTGCTGTGATTTCAAATTTACAGGGCTGTTTCTACACCTTCAAAATGTCCAAAGCTCTGTTAGAGCTTTTTCTAAATCGTGCCATAACACACGTAAAAAAATAAAATAAAAAAGCGCTTAAAATCTTGCTGACTTTGTGGTTCCAACTGAAACATATTTTATCGCCTAATAACCTCAGAACTCATGGTTAGTCTGTCCTGAAATGTGTTTATACAAAAACGCTAAAAAACGCTTTTGATTTGCATTTTTACTTCTGCAACCCTGCTCTTGCATTTTGTTATTACACTGCGTCTTTTCACATGATGTCACTTGTACTCCACTGTAAAAAATTAAATTGGCTGTACTTGTGGTTATATTTCAGTATTCATTTTGCATTGTCTGGAAATAGGCCTATCAAACATTGGACACATTTAATCTCTGATAACTTATGAAGAATTTGTTTCCACAGGACTAAAATTGATGAGATCCAACAGCGGAAAGAGGAGGAACTTAAATCCATAAACCTCCGTGTGCAGAAATTGCAGGCAGATTTAATGACCGCCAACCAGGTGAGATCCGCTGCTGTCCACCCTGCCAAATTCTGTAATATTAGAGCCCATTTATCGCAGATATCAGTGGACGATCGATGTATGACCACTAAGGGAGTATGATGATAAACATTTGCTAACCCCTGGGAGTACACTAAAGACTGCAGTCAGTACTTCAGGATCAAACTCTGGTACTGATGCCTACCTGCAGAGATTAATGGACCTTAGATACGCTGTTGCATCCATCACTGTCATACTTAAAATTCATTGAATCTTTCTGCCTGACGGTTTGTGTGTGTGATTTCAGAACGTTGCTGAAACGAAGGAGCAGTTGCTGAGTAAACAGAAAGATCATGAGATGACCATCCATGCGCTCAAAGATCAGGTACAGGGCGTCGTCTGCTTCCTGTACTGTTTTTAAGTGTCTGCCGCACTGCAAAGTTAAAACGCAGTAACTGCACATTTTGTCCAAATTGAGTTAAAGAGTCATATTCATTTCTGGACAACTGAACACTGCTCGCTGACTTAAAACATGCAACGTAGTGAGGTCATGTGAAAACAGTATGACAGGGATGTTTGAAATGTTTAATGTTGCATACTGTGTACTGTATTACATACTGTTGTTTTTTAACAGCCATTATACACTACCTGTATGTTAGCAGTTAGCTGTATGCAAGTTTTCCATTCTAAACATAGCCAAAACCACTCATGGGAAAAATACAGATTAATAGTTGTTGAAAATGTTCATTTAGCATTTTTATGTTCTTTAAAATGTATTCCATCACAGATGGTCGTTAACACGTCTCTGGAGAATTAAACCGCTATTTCCAAATCTGTTGGTTTGCTGTTTGCTGTTTGAGGCTTATAAATGAAAGAAAGATGACAATTAATCTGCTTACAATTACTGTGGTTTTAATGAGAATAGGTGTTACAGATTCAATTAAATTCTTATTCCTAATTGTTGTATAAATAAACCATAAAAGGCTCATGTGGGTTTTGTTAGCAGCATGGAAGACAATTAAATTTTTATAGTTCTGCGGATAAAATGTGTGACTTCTTTTTAATGGTAGGTTGCAGTTTCAAAATTATTTTATTTGGCATAGTTTTTTCCAGTCTTAAATGGTTAGTTCACCCAAAAATGAAGATTCTGGCATCATTTACTCCCCCTCATGTAGTTACAAACCCATATGTTTTGTAGAACACAAAAGAAGTTTTGTAGAATGTCCCAGCTGCTCTTTTCCATACTATTAAAAGCTCCTTTCTCACTTTCTTTTTGCTTAAAGTGAAGTTTTAGAAGTTTTTAATTACCTAGAGAGCAGCATGTTTAATTGAGCATTTATGGAAGATGTTGCTAAGGATCAGCGGAATAATTAAGGATTAGTGGGGCTAAGTGCAGGTGGCTGAGGGGCACACACACCACAGGGGCCCCTGAGGGAAGGGCCAGTTTTTAAAATGCTGATGACCCTTCTGCAGGTCCTTTCAACACAAATGTCTTGCACTTCCTCTCTTAGGTCACAAATCTTAATTAAGCAGTTGTCTCTAATGAGCGGCAACCAGATAATGATAAAACCTTGCTGAGCTGTTTTTCCCATTCTTTCCTTTTTGGTGCAGAAGCTCTTGACTGGGTCTCTAAAAAGCTGTCTTCTGTTGGCATGTCATTTTCCAATTGGAGTTTCTAACTTGGCCTGTATTCTTCTCTCTTCTTTTGGTTTGTTTTTGTGCTGTCTTCTCTCTTTATCATCATCTGGTCTTGTTCACCCATCTGACTTATTCTTCTGTCCCTACTGACGTATTTTTCCTGTATTTATCTTCTCTCACAATCCACCACTCTACATGACCATATCTGCTTCATTCATTCCTCATATCTATCCTTTCTTTCTTTCTTTCTTTCTTTCTTTCTTGCTCACCTCTTTTGGTGGTGTTGGGCGGAGGTACAGGTAGCTTGTCAGAGTGCTGTCAGTCAGGAGCAGGTGGAGGGTATGCTGAGTGAGAATGATGCTCTCAGGACAAATCTAGCTGCCCTAGAACAGGTACTTGACTCTAATCCAGCATGACGTATTTCATTAACACCAGTACCTGAATCATCTTCATAAATGACCATGTCTGGTCTAACACAAAATCTCTTTATCGTAAGAACTGTTAACCCGTTAAGCTTGGATGGACCCGCCACATGAAAAAAATAACCTTCAAAATATTAACAAATACAGACTTGACTTAAACACAAAATAGGTATTGTTTGACAGTTTAGAAGCTCTACATTACAATGCATACAGAACAAGTCAGAAGTTTTCCGTTTTGATCATTTATGACAAAAAAAAGTGCACTATACATATTATTGCAATCAGTAAAAACATCAAACTGATCAAATAGCCATGCCTATTAGTTTTACTCACAGACAAAAAGTACATTTCTTTGGCAATTATGTTGGTGTTGCTTAAATGCCGTGTTTTCGCTTATAACTGGATGAAAAATAAACGAAACATAAAATATCACATACTTATCACATTAATTAGAGGAGTTGATTATCTTTCAAACGAGCCCACACACAAGGTAATCGGCTGTATTGATCATTAGATAATCCATACAAAGCACAATGTTACATATGGCCACCAGGAGATAGCGCCATGACTCATTGAGTCAAATGGCACTCATTCAGTGAAATCTCATTACTAAAATCATGGCTCCGTGCAATGTATACCTATAATCATTGTGTGATTGCATGTGTAATTAGTTTTTTTTAACCATTTTTATGTTTTATTTTTTTGGAGAGGCTTTTGGACACATGGAGACATTTTTGGACACTATGCTAAATTATATTTGTAATGCTATAACTTTTGATTGCTTTGTCATATCAGCTCAATTACTCCGATACAGTTGACATGATTGGGAACAAAACAAATGCAGTTTTATTTGGAGCCAGTTTATTTACACCCAGAGATAAATAATGTCAAATAAGAAAAAAAGTACATTTTGGGCTACATTTTTCAGCAGTTTGTAGGCTGAGAGTCTCAGAATATACAATATCTATCATTTAAACTTTATAGCAAACACTCTCCTTGTTTGTCTGTTTTTTTTTTTTTTTTGAGTTATTAGCCTTTAATTTTGGTTATGCCACTGAAACAGGAAATCTTTAAAAACACCTTCTGGGCTTAAAGGGTTAATATATACATTATGAGCGTTCCCTAGGAATTCAGCCTATGACCTTGGCAGTGCTAGTGCCATTCTCTTCCAGTTGATGAACTCGTAATCTGCTAATTAACAATGCCACCTCAATCATACAGATGCCACCCTCATCGTACTCATTCATTAGCAGTTATTTACAATCATAATCATGAAAATTATTATAAGTCCATTCAGCTGGATTGAAGAGTAATTATTGCGCTAAGATGGCAGCTAGAGCTGAAACCCACAGCACTTTGACACTTAAGTTATTCATTAAAAACTTTCCATGTTTAATACTTTTATCTCTATATATTTACATTGCCCTTGCCAGCTGGGATATTTCGTGTATAAAAGCACTTGCACATACATAAATGTGTTTTAATCTTGCATGAAGGGTTAAATTTAGCCTAAAAGCACTCATCGGTTCCTTTGTCAATATTGGATTCTGTATTCTGCTGAATTGCATTTCTTATCTTATTACACAGCCAACATACATTCTCTTTATTTTCTAATTTGTCTTCTCTTCGCATTGTCTCACTCATCCAATAAGCCTGAATTAAATTAAGCCTGAATTGGTTTTCTGAGGATGTATCTCATTTTTTTTTTTTTTTTTTTTTTAACAGATACAAACCGAGAAGACTCAGGAACTGAATTTGCTGAGAGAGCAAAATATGGCGCTCAACGTTGAGCTTCAGCAGAGACGCACCGAGCAGGAGGGCTTCCTGGCGCAGAGAGATGACCTAAACTCGCAGGTTCAGGTCAGTTTCTGGGTGCCTATTGAGCTTAAAGACATTCAAGGCATTCACAACTTCTGTATTCTGTATTGTATTTTTAAGTAAGGTGAAACAGCGGTATTTGATTGGATAGGAACATATTAGGCTATGATATTATTATGAAGTGAGAGTGATACCATCTCCCTCATTAGGGGGTTTAAAAATAATAATATTATTAATCCACTGTATCTCAAATAAGAGCACACATTAAAGTAATAACATCATTGCTTTAATACTTTATAATGTTACTGAATATTTTGCACCTTTATATGTCACTAATTATTTAACTGGCAGGAATAAAGTGATTTAAAGCAAAAGTTTAAGTAGAATATTGTGAACAATAAGACAAGGGCCATCTATTGATCCTCATGGGACATCCATTTTATCCCTTTAAGGCAATTACTTATAAGTACTTTAACATCACAAAATTATTATACATCACCAAATTTTTCACTGTTAAATTGCAGTACTGTGTGTCCTGTTTAAAAAGCTGTAAGGTCTAGCTTTAACATCCTGGCCGATACCCTTGAACTGGCTGTCTCCTTTCATTTACCAGGAAAAACTATTATCTAAAGTAACATAAAACACAAGGCTGATGTTTTGCCGGATAAGGACAAGGCAGTTTCAAATGTTGCTCTGTAGTAATAATGCAGTATAAAAAGTAACCCATTTTAATGCTGTTTGGTAATAACTCTGATATGTTGATGATGTATTTGTATAAATATACTTTACACAAATTTTTTGTTTATCTCTACTGCTCAGGAGTCAAACCGAGCCAATAGTCGCTTATTGGAGCAACTCGCAGAACTGGGTCTGGAGAAAGACAAACTACAACAGGAGTTAGAAGAGGCCAGAAAGGTGATGATCTCTCTCTCCCTCACACACAAACACACACACACACACACACACACCCCCCCCCCCCACCTCTTTCTGAACTCTCAGAATTCAGTCAACGAACATCATCAGGAAAGATTTTGGCATTGACAATAGGGGCACTCATCATTTCTATCATCAGCATCTGAGCTCCTTTAGTGTGACGGTATGCATGAGTTAATATTCTGATCTTCTGACCATTATAATGACTCTGTTAATGTAAAAGCCACAATCGGATTTAGACACAAATGAGCTCTGGAAGATCCACCATGGGACTTTAGATTAATGAGGCTATATTCTACACCTTGAAGCATTTAACTTTTTCCCTGAAGTCTCCTTAAAATTTTAGTCAAGGTTTCTTTCATCATCCATCTTCCCTCTCATCCTTTGTAGGTGTGGTGGTGTAGTTTTGGTACTGTGTAAATGTGGGTGTCAAAATGTTAATGTGCTCATGGTTGTAATGTAATAACGATGGTGATCTCTAAGTGAGACGTTTTTGAAGTTTAGTTACCATAAACAATCTGGGTGAAGTGGTGAGAAAGCTTTGCACTGTTGCACATTTTTTGTCTATATAGTAGAATAATATATCTTTTTTTTAAAGAGCAGTGCATTTTTTCCCATTTTAAATGTTCAATTCTCTCATCATTTACTCACCCTCATGTCATCCCAGATGTATATACCCTTTTTTCTTCTGCAGAACACTAACTAAGATTATTAGAAGACTATCTCAGCTCTGTTGGTCTATTCAGTGCAAGTGAATGGTGGCCAGAATTTGAGTCTCCAAAAAGCATATAAAGGCAGCATAAAAGTAATCCACATGAAACCAGTGGTTAAATCCATGTCTTCTGAAGTAATATGAAAGGTGGGGGTGATCAAAATTTAAGTATTTTTTTTATCCACCCTACCTAGTAAGTGGCAATATGCACAAAACATGCAAATTGCCAAAAACAAAAGAAGAACGCTTAGGAGAGAAGAGTGCTTTGCTCTGCACTTCTCTTACATTGTATGGACCAACAGAGCTGAGATATTCTTCTAAAAATCTTTGTGTTCATGACATAAGGGTAAATAAATGATGAGAGAATTTTCTTTTTTGGGTGAACTATCCCTTTACTATAAAGAAAAACTTGCTAGCTTCTTGCTAGCTAAATCTCAATTGTGGATGCAGTATTACTTCACAATATGATTGAGGTGTGAGAAAACCGCCAAACCGTTTTGAAACCGCCAAATTTCTATTTAAAATCTATTACAACCAACCCAATCAAGATGTTCTAGGTAATGATTCTTGAACTTCATCTCCAGACTGCTTTTGTTCTCCCAGACTGCAGATAAGCGAAAGGTGATGCTTGATGAACTGGCCATTGAGACGGCACAGGCGAAGTCTCGACACAAAGAGGAACTGAGCGATGTACGTCTCCAGCATGAGAAGGAGGTGCTGGGCATCAGGGCACGCTACGAGAAGGAGCTCCGCGGCCTCCATGAGGAGAAGAACCGCACAGAAGAGGAGATCCGCTCACAGCTACGAGATGAGAAAGTAAGAAAGAGGGTTAAGGAAAACTAATGGTTATTGAGTCCAAAATGTGGTAGAGAAGGTGGATGGATCATAGAAGAGGCTGTAGTGGTGGAGCCCCTGAGATGGTCTCAGTTCAGTTCACTTTAAAGTTTGTTTGGAGTATTCACATTTAGGCCAAAATTCTTGCGGAACAATCTCAGACTCTTGAAACCAAGTGTGAACACATTCGGTCACTGGACTACTACTTAAATTACATCTTAAAAATGCTTCTCTTTTTCAGGCTCGTACCAAAGAGTTGGAGGGGCTTCAGCTGTATGTGGAGGAATTGAAAGCTCAGGTTCAGTCTATGGAGGGAACAAAGGGCTGGTTTGAGCGCAGACTCAAGGAAGCAGAGGTAGAGTGTGGTTACAGCTCTCTCTCACTGCAGGGATGGACAGTCTTTGTTGTTCAAGTCTGAGTACATTAGTATCTTTCTGACCACTTGATGTCAGTGTTGTTTTTTGTGTTATGTTCTTTTTTTTTTTTTCTTTTTATCCCCTTTTTCTCCCAATTTGGAATGCCCAATTCCCACTACTTAGAAGGTCCTCGTGATGGCGCGGTTACTCACTTCAATCCGGGTGGTGGAGGACAAGTCTCAGTTACTTCCACTTCTGAGACAATCAATCTGCTCATCATATCACGTGGCTCGTTGTGCATGACACCGTGGAGAATCACAGCATGAGAGGGTCATGCTGCACTCTGTGATCCATGCACAACTTACCACATGCCCCACCGAGAACGAGAACCCCTAATCGCGACCACGAGGAGGTTACCCCATGTGACTACCCTCCTTAGCAACCGGCCAATTTGGTTGCTTAGGAGACTTGGCTGGAGTCACTCAGCACACCCTGGATTCGAACTCACGACTCCAGGGGTGGTAGTCAGCGTAAATGCTCGCTGAGCTACCCAGGCCCTTTGTGTTATGTTCTTTATTAAGCTAAATCATTCAAAGGATTGCACAGTGCCTTTCAGTGGCTTTAGTTTTAGATTACAAACTAAAGCAAGTCTTCAAATTCTGTGTTTGCATTAATCTAAAACTGTCACTGTCACAAGTCGGGTGATATATTTGATGCTTAATTATGTGATTTGTGTGTGTTCTGAGCAGGAGACCATGGAAAAGATCAATCTGGACCATGCAGAGGAGATCCAGCGACTACATAAAGAACACACAATCCAGCTGGAGGTAAATTTATAGTGTGTGACAATTAAAACATTTTGTATTTATCTTCGTGAGTCCCTGATGTACATCAGCTCATCTTGAGGACTTGTGTTTATGATGCATTTATTATTTTAATACAATTTCAAGCCTTAATCTCCCACCAGGAGGCTTTATTCTGTTACGTCTTGTTGAGTTGATGAATGTTTGCTTGACATACTTCACACACAAATTTATTGCTGAAAAAACAACATGAAATGCCATTCACAAGTATTGTTTCTTTAAAATAATGTAAACTGGTTAATTGTGCACAATAAAGTTTTAAAGTTATTTTTTTTTTCGCCGTTAAAATACGGATCATATCCCAGCTTAATAAGCAGAGACAACTATAAGTGAACTATTTGTTCTTTAAGAAAGTAAGCTTTGATTTCATATTGTCTTCATCTATTCAGAATTTCATTATATCTCTGCGGTTTTAGTACACTATATTATGTGTGCTGCACGTGTGCTTTTCAACCCTGAAGAGAATATTCATCTTAAATTTTTTAGGCTAAAGCTGCAGAGGTGGAGGCAGTCAAACAGCAAGTGACAAAGATGGAGAAAGAGAGAGAAGATCTCGGCAACACAATCAGCAAACTCAAACAGGTATGAGAGCAGAATGGATTCATTTGTAATGCACTGCTGGTCTCCTTGTGGCTCTGGTGGAGAGTTTTCACCACCCTTTTTTGTCTGTCTATCTATCTAAATTATTATTATTTATTTTTTTTCAAATACATTTTTTTTAACATTTCTCTCCATACAGTATCCAAATTGTCTTTGCCCTTTGAATAATTCCACTGACTTTTAAAAAATAATATAATCCTTTTTTTAGTCTTCAATTTAATTCTTCACTCACAGCATCCAAAGTAACGGTCAATTTATTTATATCTCTGATCAGCTGATTTCCTCCAAGAGTAGCTTATCTCATGACCCCTAACACTTGAAAGCATCCCATACTACATGAGGGTTAGGAGTTTGATTATTTATAGAAAAAAAAATAATTGTCTTGTTTTTAGCAGAGCTCACCAATCATTTGAAATGTTACTCAAGACCGATGTGTGAATAGGGTGATGAGATTGTTCTGTTTCTGTGTGCATGAGAGAGAGAACGTTCACACAATCTGGACATGGTAGCATTCACATCTGTTACCACCGGCTGCTTGGTGATTTTTCAGAACAGCAAAATCTATGTTTCACGGTCTCGTCTAAACGAGAAAATTAGAGAGTTTATTAGGACTGCCTTTCTTCTGATGTTATATGTGTGTGTGTGTGTGTGTGTGTTTGTTTGTGTCTTTTTTTCCCATAATAGTTAACATTGTATGCCAAAACTAAGATGAAAACTGGTGATTTAAAAAAGAAAAATCAGTAAAAAATAAAATAGGGTTGCACTGATACAAAATCAGTGTACCCATTATTTAGAAAAAAAATCTGCCAGTACAATACCAATAGTTATCGGTAAAAAATAAAACAACACAATGTAAACAAAGTCAAAACTAATCTAAACATAAAATTGTGGTTGCAAAAATGTTGTTGGAATGGTGACATGACCACCTAGAGATGGCTATATGGCATGTGACAAGTTAAATCGACGATTGCGCTAAAAATGCAATTTAACATCAGAACGTGTAACGCAAACCAGTGGCAGACGGGGGGAGTGTTTGGGAAACCGGCTTAATGTATTTTTGCAGTTCCATTTGGTGATCAAAAGTGGCACAGAAATGACAACTTTTAAATGTATTTAAAAGTTCCACTAAAAGGTTTTGCCAGTCTAAACACTAAAACATAAAAATAAACAGAAATGAATAAAAATAAAAAAATGAATTCTTTGAATAAAATTTGAATAAAGTTGAATAAAAAAATTATACAGTTACTCAAAGTAATGTTGATATTTGTATTAAAAATAAAACATTATTGAAAACAGAGCTAAACTAACCTATATATGTATATTCCAGGAGATAAAAGACACAGTGGATGGCCAGAGAATCCTGGAGAAAAAAGGCAGTTCAGCGGTAAGTAGCACCCACAATCTTTCACAGCTAGGAGAAAGAGATGAGTCAGGGCTTTCCCTTTTTTAATTTCCCAGAAAGTGAATTAAAAGAGTCCCAATCGATGACCAGCACACTTGAAACCAGAACCTTCCATTGATGAGGGTCGATCAAGTTTCGTAAATGCTCTGTCCCATATCCATGTCACTGATGGAATCTCTTTGACAGCAAATCGATTTTGTGTGTCTATTTCCAGCCCCAGAAGATATTTAGAATTTTAGTTCAATAAATTAGGATTTGATATTCACTAAAATCATGTTTTGGCACTGTTTTTTAATTTCTTGGTACTGTTTATCAGTCAGTTAAATCCCTCGTCTTTCCCTTCTGCAGCTGAAAGACTTGAAGAGACAACTCCATCTGGAGAGAAAGAGAGCTGATAAACTCCAGGAACGCCTGCAGGAGATTCTAACCAACACTAAGACCAGGACAGGTGAAAAATTCCTTAATTTTAAACATGACCCCTCCATCCCTGAATAAAACAGTTGTATGTTAAGTACATGGAGTAAGGCCTTTTAAAGTGGTTAGACCTCCCGTTCAAGTGATTTAAACCATGATAGTGGATCTTTCTCTGCTTCGGTGGACAGCGGAAGGGAAGCACTGTCTCCAAACAGAGGATCGCCCACTGGGTCGTGGATGCCATCACTATGGCATACCACGCCCAGCACGTGCCGCCCCATGCTGGCCTACGAGCCCATTCTACCAGGGGTGTTGCGACTTCTTGGGCGTTGTCCCATGGCAACTCTCCTAGCAGACATATGTAGAGCCGCGGGCTGGGCAACACCTAACACTTTTGCAAGGTTCTATAACCTCAGGGTTGAGCCAGTTTCGTCCTGTGTGTTATCAGGTGACACAAATCGGTAAGTTCGGGTCAGCTGGCCGGGTGTATCGCTTGTGCATAGTGCCTTTCCCCTCCCTTGAGGTGAAGACGTGCACTCTTTCCCCAGTTGTATTCGCAGGAAGTGTGAACCCTGGACGTTCTTCCTCCCTAGCCTAGCGGCCATCGAGTCTTCGGAGAGTCACCCAGGCCCCCGTACTGAAGTAAGTGCTCCACATGTGCTGGTTGTCCCCCTAAGCAACCCTGTGTGATGTATATTCCGCAAACCGCGTCTTCCTTGGGCAGAGGGCCTCTGTCCTTGGTCGGCGTGTTTGTAGTAACTCCTCCACCCTTGGGTAGGATCTACCACGATGTGCTTTCATTCCTAACCGGTAAGACCGTGTGTTGTATTCCACCTAAACCCCTCCCCCCGCCTCACGGGGCCGGTCCTCCTCTTTGGAGGGACACCCCCCCAGCTTGGACCATATATTTGGCCCCCAGCCGAATGATTTCGATCCTTTTGGGGAGAACAATAGAGAAAAGGCAATGGCTGGGCCAGCCAGTCCTTATACTCCTGAGCAGTTAGCTGTTCCACTAGGTGCGGGGGACCGCTTCATGCCTGCCAGTGTATTGGGGGTAGTTATGCGCCGGCTTGCTGCGCTGGCTACGAGGCACACAGAGGTCTGCCTGTATCGCACCGCCAGTCTGCGTAATTTGGTTCAGCTCTTGTGGTGTTTTCCATTGGGACCCCTAGTGTCAACTCATCGACACAACGTCAAGTGAGTGACAGATAGGGAACTTCTCAGTTGCTGACGTGGCCTCCGTTCCCTGATGGAGGGAACAAGACGTTGTGTCCCTCCTGCCACAACACTGAACCAACCGCTGCAATGGCCGGGTCTTTGGCTCGGCTCCTCAGTGCGATACCTGATTGTGTGTTTGCAGCGTCACTCCTTTTATACCCATATGTCCAGGGGAGTGGCATGCAAATTCCACACGCCAATTTCCATTGACCTTTTCTCAAGATCAGAGATGTCTGGGCTCCGCAGGAGCGACCCCTAGTATCAACTCATCGACACAACGTCTCGTTCCCTCCATCAGGGAAGGTAGGTTACGTCAGTAACCAAGACGTTTTCACATGGTAGCAGTGTTGGGGCATTATAACATGGTAATAGCATGCATGTGGTGGTTCAAGGTCAGTTTCATTGGCTAGATTGTGTGGTTTGAGGTAAAGCCAACATCCTGTTTAATTACTCATCAAGAGACCATACAGCACATAATATATATATATATACACTACCGTTCAAAAGTTTGGGGTCATTTACTCATTCTTTATTTATTATTATTTTTATTTTTTTTCACATTTTATAATAATAGAAAAGTCATCAAAACTATGGAATAACAGAAATGAAAATTTGGGAATTATGCTGTGACTAAACAACCCAAAACTGTGTTATATTTTAGCATCTTAAAAGTGGCCACACTTTGCCTAGAATTTGCAGACATGCACTCTTGATATTTTCTCAACCAACTTCTTGAGGTATCACCCTGGGATGCTTTTTAAACAGTATTGAAGGAGTTCCCATCTATATGCAGGGCACTTAGTGGATGTTTTTCTTAATTATTCGGTCATCCATTTCAAAAACATATTTTTTCTTTTAAATAAAATTTTAGTTTTGTAATTAAATAAATTAATATATTGGCACAATTATATTTTTGTCTCTAAAACTAATTTCAATCATTTAAGCAAATGTCTTCAGATCAAAAGATTTTTAAGATCATGAGAAAAATTTCAGACAAGTGACCCCAAACTTTTGAACGGTAGTGTATATATATATATATATTGGGGCTGTCAATCGCTGAAAATGTTTAATCAAATTAATTACATGGTGTCCCGATTAATTAATCGCATATACAAATATTTGCTGAGAAAGCCCCTCATATAACAATAATATAAAAAATATATGATGAAATAATTATACATAGTTATCTTTAAATATTTAAAAATGATACATAAATTATTATATATAAGAATGCATTACATTCTTGTGGCAGAAGAGTTAATCATTGATAAGACAATACAAAAAGCGGCTTTAGAATACAATGTATTGTTTACTACCATATTATTGATCATAAGTCAATCATTGGCATACAGTTCACAGCAATCCATTTCACAAGTGAATTTGTCAGTCAGTTCGAGATTTATTACGAGGGCTTGTTTAAGGACCCGTCAATGGTACACCTGCGTCAGACATGCTTGTGTAGCGGCTCAGGTGCATTGTGTCATGAACATAACATTTCTAAGTCACTGTGTCAAGTTAAATATAGTTTAATACTAAGATCCCATCTTCAGATCTCTTAGTTCGGATTTGCGCTCCAAGTGTTTTGAACGCAAGAACGTAACGCATCTTTGTGTTGTGTGTCTGCTGGATGGTTGTTTTCTTCACTGTATAAACTGTGCGTTGCCATACAGATGAAGTTTCAATTACTGCCCTCTGGAGAAAACAGGTGATACTACAAGCTTGCATTACTCAGGAATCTTCCTTAGTACGGTCCGGGGGCATTGCGAGTAATTGCGTTTTATGCATTTATATTACGCAAAAAAAAAAAAAAAATATATATATATATATATATATATATATATATATATATATATATATATATATATAATTTTTTTTTTTTTTTTTTAATTAATTATTTTTAATCAAATTAATTGCACTAATTTAATGCATTAAATCGACAGCCCTAATATAAATATATACGCATTTATTTTTAGCAATACATAAAATTAATTTTGCATTATTATATTAAGTCAGATTATGCAAGTAAGATGGGTTGCGAATGCCATTTCATGTTGACTTTTGGTTGTTTTTATACGACTTAACATTAGTCAAGTGAAAGAAAATGAGCTCACATAAAAAAATATCCTAACTTTAAATATTCAGCTATTCGTTATTCATTAGACAGTGATGTAAATCCAGTTTTACTATTTGGGAATTTGTAATTATGGTAATTCCAAGATTATGTGAAGGCAGGATGAAGGGCTGTTCAAACCAAACATGCTTTTTCACTTATGAAAATCTAGATGCTGCACAACCAATAGAACAAAATGCAGATGTCTTGAGACATGTTTTTAATAGCTGAATTTCTTTTCAACTTGGCATGGCACCTAAAAACATCGCTCCTGTGCGAGACTGTGCAAAACATGCTGAAATGCTCTAAAACATTTGTCTAGTACATGTTTACTCAAAAATGTGTTTGGTGCCTTCTGGAATCCAGATGTTTTTCTTCCAATTTCACTATTGTGATTATGTAGAATATTACAACCTGAAGTTCCAGTGGCCCAACACTGATTCAAAATCAACAAATAATATCCCAAATTAAAAGAAACTTCTTGGTACATTGGGATGTGGTGCCTTAAAAACATTAACTCCTGTAGGGACGAACCCAACACAGAAAGGAGGCAGAGGCACAGATGTAAATATTTGATGGAGACTCCCTCTAAAAATGTGCCACCGATCTATGCATACGTGCATTTGCTCTCTGTAGATTGTTGCCGATGCCAGGGCAGTCATCTTTTGGGCCATTCATAATTTAAAAGACTCTGAATGTTTAATGGTTGCTCTACAGAAAGTTTAGAATAAGACATTTTAAAGTAGGGAGTTTTATCTTTGTCAAGTGTCCAGAAGGGTTGGAAAGTATACACACACACTTTAGCAAAGAGAGCTGCACAATGTGTTTTTTCACAAAGTCGTTCTTTGGCCCAACCTGTGAGAAGAGAGAGCAACAATTTAGCATAATATATTTAGATTACCATAATGGCTCCTATTCAATATAATGTTCTTTCTCTAAAAACAGCATTTACTTATGCAGAATCTCTACTACTATTCATACTTAAGTTAAAGGATTTCAACAAACCCCAAACCCTAAGTATTAAACTTTGGCGCATAACTAGTCCCACAACGTTGTGCTACAGACATGAATGACACCTCAAAATGTATGGTTTGTGGAGGAGATGTGCTGGTACATTTCTATTAGTCTCCACTGAGTTGTTAAAATGCTCCTCTCATTGCTTTGTGTGTATATTTGCAGGTCTGGAGGAGCTGATGTTGTCAGAGCTCAGTTCCCCGAGCCGTACACAGCAGACGGGTGACAGCAGCAGCATTTCCTCCTTCAGCTACAGAGAGATTATGAAAGATGGGGCAACAGCTCCCAGCACCAATAAGGTAGAGCCGCACACTGGTGCTCATGCAACATTCACACAAATACATTCGCCACAATTGACGCTTCCTTTATCCAGAGCTCCACTGCATTTCTGTCCTCCAGAAGCCATTAATAAACTCATAAACAGCGTAATTTCTATAGATACACTGTGCCTCTGAATTAACAGAGGAGCAAAGATTATATATATTTGTTGTGGCATGCTTGGGAGTTCCTTGAGGGACATGTGTGCTTTAGTGCAGGAAAATGATTTTCTTTACAAAACAGAAACTTTGCAAAATGTTTTGTCATTTGAGAATTATTGATACTAGCTAAGGCAAGAATCACTATTACTTTTGCTCATATTTTTGGGTTAGGGATTTGAACAAACCCATAACCCTAAGTAGTAGACTTCGGTGCGTAACTCATGCCACATCGTTTGAGCTACGGACATGAATGATACCTCAAATCATGCGGCTTGTTGTGGAGAGATGTTATATGAATTTTGTAAGCTATTGGACTTATGATTTTTGGTTTTGTTTGGTAACATTACTGTAAAGGATCTCTGTTCGAACACACACATACACACACACACACACACACACACACACACACACACAAAGAGCGGCTGTGTGTCTTTCTCTGTCTCTGGCTTCCCCCTTATCTCCCTCCTGCTGATTAGGCAACTCGGCGCCGGGTGTGCATCCTCACACCCCAGCCACGCCCTCCTCATCAGTTACTTTTAAAAGTAACTTGTTAGAATATTGCATTACTTATTTAAAATGTTACTTAATTAAAAAGTTACTTTTTGTATAAAGTAAAGTGTTACGTTACTTTGTTATTTTTCTGTTACTTTTTTCTCACAGCCACTTGCTCTTATGATATACTATGCATTCAATACAAATAAGCCATGCAATGCAAACAAGAGACATTACAGGTCATGCTAGCTACTGTACAACACTCTTGTCAAAACAACATTAAGCAAACAAATATTTGGAAACACAATCACCTACAATCAGTAGGTCTTCACGTCTTATTTATTGTAAAGACTCAATAATAGGAATATGCATGATTTGTTTTTCCATCGACGTGTCAGCCAACATGAATAATGAAGAATAAACACTGTCTTACCTAAAGCAGCAAAGTCCAGCACTTGAACCTGCATCATATATGTCATCATATGCAGTGCTCATTGACAATGCCAGAGTCAACTTGAGATGTTTTTCAGAAGTCTGGATAAAACTCAGTGGGGAATGCCAGTCTAACATATTCAAGGAATAAGTCTGATGAATAAATGAATATTTTTCAATTTCAGTGCAGGCTAGTTTTGAGTTTATGCACGGTGCATACTACGGTCATCCTACTGCAAGCGTGCATGTTGATACAACTTGAATGGAATAGTTTTTACTGCTACCAAAATGTCTTACTGTATAAATCACATTACTTGTTTATTATAAAACAAAAATGTAGTATATTTTAAGAAACAAAGACAATTTCTATGCATAAACAATCAATGTATAACGTTGCTCGGAGCCACTGATCCAGAGTCGGCTTTTCTCATCCCATTCTCCCAGATACGGTGAGCTGTAACACAGAGCAGTTTGGCTTTATAAGTCCATGAATTGAGCGAGTATTTCATACTGTATATTATGTCATGGCCAGTGGAAGACTAGTCTCATAATCCCTCTGCTTAAACACATTTTTAATGCAGCGTTTATTTACACATGAATCAGTCGCATTTCAATCAAACAAATGTTGAATGTCAAAGGCTTTAACAAAGCAGTTGCTGCTCATGTAAGCTCCAGTGCACAAAAAGATCTACTGCTGCAAATGATGAGTACAACTGGATTCCACTGAAGTGTTTAGATTTACTTTCCTTTAAAACATAATGTTTTTAAACATAAATCTCAGGGTGGGCTAAAAGAAGACTTGTTGTGCTCTGCCCATTGCTGATAGCACTGGCTCATTGTAACGTAGTTCAAGGGAAAGGAGGAGGCGAGAACCGGCTTGACAATATAAATCATATTTTAATTATAAACTTAAACAAAAGACAAAACACGGACATGTCCGTAAACGATCTCTCTCTCTCCCGCACCATCCTCTGCGGTCGGCCTTTATCCCTCTCGGAGGCTTGATTAGCCTAATACGAGACCGGGTGTGTAGGATCACGACCCGGCCCCGCCCTCCGCCCTGCCACATTCCTCCCCCCTCCTCTCAGGCTGGGGAGCCCCTGACAGAAATAATTAAAAATAGGGGGGTACTTCCTGTAACAGTGTAGTAGCCCCCAAAAAAACACTGTAAAATTTAAAAGAGAGGGAAAAGGCCAACGCAGAGCGGCAGTGAGAGAGAGCGAGAGAGAGGAGAGAGAAAAAAAAACAAAACTTACTAGCCAGTTCTCCGATACGCCATAGCTTGTTCCTCGGCCACTCCTCCACCCTCTAACGGACAACAGCCTCGCCTCTCCGGGCGGTCGGCCTCCGAGCCCCTTGCGGTCAGCGGTCTCAGACCACACCGCGTTTCAGCGGCTGGAAGGGGACTCTTACTCACTTACTCACCCTCATGTCATTTCATGTTTTATTTATTGTCAAATGTGCAACAAATATAGCAGCACACCATGCTTTTTCACAATTAAATGTTTTTTCCTCACAAGCTCTGATTTAAAAAAAACAAAACAAAAAAAAAAAAAAAAAAAATATATATATATATATATATATATATATATATATATATATATATATATATATTAAAACAATACAGTAAATTATGCAGAAATTATAAATAGAAAAAAGTAGCAGTAGATAATAAAAGGAAAGTTGGACAGGATTCAATAAAAACTGTGGAGTAAAATATATAATTCATATCAACAAATGGTTGGTGATGAGCATTGAGCAATGTTGTATTAAGCAGTCTTATAGCCTGTGGGTAGAAGCTGTTCCGTAGCCGGTTGGTTTTTGCCTGGACAGTTTGTATGATTTTCTTTATTTTCTTTGATTGCTGTTTTGTTTTGGATTCCAGTCCCTATCATAGGTTGCTGTTGTGCTTTTATCGCCATTAGGCTCCTTAAGCAGTTAGACTTCTTTGGTCAAGTTTTGCTGGTGAACAATATACAGTATGCTGGTCCAGCATGTGCGATACCAGTATTCATTTTTACATTTTATTTTTTTCATTATAGTCTTTTTTTTCTGGTGAGGAGAATAATCTTTAAATGTAATCAATATTACATTATGCCATATTCATACATTTTTAAACCATTTTACTTCTTTTTTTTTTTCTTTTTTTTCATTTTTGTTGATTATAACATGCAAAATTAATTAAATGTTGTGAATGAATCATGCTTTTGTTGTCTGCTATTAATTTTCTGTGTTTAGAGTCTGTTTAGGATATTGTGTTACCTATAGTGCACTTCTGCTATGTTTGTAGCGTATTTACAATTTGGACTAGCATGTAACTTAGTTCCCCTTGTGCTTCTTTGTGTTTTTGCTTAATTTTCTGTACAGATGCAAGTTGTATTATTATGTGTAATTAAACATAATACAGTTGAAGTCAGATGTTTACATACACCTTAACCTAATACATTTAAACTTAGTTTTTCACAATTCCTGACTTTTAATTGTTAGAAAACATTCCCTGTCTTAGGTCAGTTAGGATCACTGCTTTATTTTAACAATGTGAAATGTCAGAATACTTTTTCAGTTCTGCCCACAAATTTCGGTTTCGGTTTCAAATCAGTTTGAGGTCAGGGCTTTGTGATGGCCACTCCAGTACCTTGAATTTGTTGTCCTTAAGCCATTTTGCCACAACTTTGGAGGTATGCTTTGGTCATTGTCCATTTGGAAGACCCATTTGTGACCAAGCTTTAACTTTCTGGCTGATGTCTTGAGATGTTGCTTCAATATTTCCACGTAATTTTCCTTCCTCATGATGCCATCTATTTTGTGAAGCGCACCAATCCCTCCTGCAGCAAAGCACCCCCGCAACATGATGCTGCCACCCCCATGCTTCACAGTTGGGATGGTGTTCTTCAGCTTGCAAGCCTTGCCCTGTTTCTTCCAAACATAATGATGATCATTACAGTTTAATACTTCTTTCATCAGACAGGGGACATTTCTCCAAAAAGTAAGATCTCTGTGTCACCATGAGTAGTGGGTTTTTCCATGCTGAGTAGCCTTTCAGGTTATGTTGATATAGGACTCGTTTTACTGTGGATATAGATACTTGTCTACTTTTTTCCTCCAGCATCTTCACAAGTTCCTTTGCTGTTGTTCTTGGATTGATTTGCACTTTTCTCACCAAACTAAATTCATCTCTAGGAGACAGAATGCGTCTCCTTCCTGAGCAGCATGATGGCTGCGTGGTCCTATGGTGTTTATACTTGAGTGCTATTATTTGTACAGATGAACGTGGTACCTTCAGGCATTTTGAAATTGCTCCCAAGGATGAACCAGACTTGTGGAGGTCCACAATGTTTTTTCTGTGGTCTTTGCTAATTTCTTTTGATTTTACCGTGATGTCAAGCAAAGAGGCACTGAGTTTGAAGGTAGGCCTTAAAATACATCCTCAGGTGACTCCAATTAGCCTATCAGAAGCTAATTGTCTAAAAGCTTGACAACATTTTATGGAATTTTCCAAGCTGCTTAAAGGCACAGTTAACTTTGTAATCTTCCGAATTGTTGGAAAAATGACTTGTGCCATGCACAAAGTAGATGACCTAAACGACTTGCCAAAACTATAGTGATGACTTCAACCTAAGTGTATGTATGAATCTTAAAATCTATCAAAACAAGACTTTGTCAACTTTTCAGCATATTTTGGAATATAAATTCTGTTTAAGATATTGTATAGATGTTTAAACAAGATATTATTTTTCTCTTTCCACAGTCCAATACCAGCAGCCCTCAGTCTCAGCGACCTGCTGACCTTTCAGATGATGAGGTCAGCGAGCTCTTCCAAAGACTTGCAGAGGTCCAACAGGAGAAGTGGATGCTGGAGGAGAAGGTATGATGTATGAGAAGGTTAACCAATCATAACAGTCTTGTGTTACTAAGAAAAGTTGCCTCCCATGGAAACGCTCCGGTTTGCAGTGCGTATTCTGCAGCTAGCATTCACCCGGGCAGTTTCTCTATGTGCTCCATAGAGGGTTGTAAGTGCTGAATTGTGTCTTTGAATCATGAAATATTCATGCAGGTATTGATGTTTTCACGCTTTAATCGATCTGTCTTGTTCAATAACTACTGAAATGGAAATATGTATTTAGGGTATTGACAAGTTACTTCACTCTTTCTGCTTTAAAAGTTACGTGACACTGTGAGTTCAAACAGGCCAATTCCAGTCACAATACACACGTCATGTCAACATCATCTGGATGAAAAATACCCCGAAGGAACATTCTGGATTTATTCAAACATAGTTGGATATGGCGTTGTACTGCCAGAGTTTGTAACCAATTTTTTCACACTTCACTTATTAGGCTTGCATAGAAGACTATATTAACATAAAAATAAATTGCACACTTCACATTCAAAATTAGCATATTAACTTATAAATAAGCAGGCTTGTAGACAGTTAGCCAGACATCATTGTTGAGTTTGTTGGCAGTGATCACAATGCCTGTGACTTTACTTATCAGGTTAATTTACACTTTTGTATTGTTGTGGTGTGCAGCAGTGTTTGCCGCCGATCTTATCTGCGTTCTGTGTTCAGGTGAAACACTTGGAGGTCAGCTGCACATCAATGGCTGATGACATCTGTAAAAAGAGCACCATTATTGAGATGTACGTCATGGACAGCAGGAGAGGTAAGTGGCTTCTCTCCCCCTCTCTCTTATTGTTCTCGGCCATGGAAGTTCTCACTGTCTGAATGCGACCAACGTAAAGTTTTACAGATCAGATCAGCTGTTAGCTGCAGCCATTCATGCAGGAAAACTTGATGGCTGCAAGAGTGTGAAATGTCATCCAAAAACCGTGAGCAAATTTATTGGTCATATTTCAATTTAAAATCAAAAGACAGTTTAAAAACAAAATGTCATGCAATCAAACATTTCTTTTGTGAGATTCACCCCTTAACTCAATGAGAGAATATTAATTGAAAGGCTTGCAAAATTCTTTATTTCAGTCTTGAATATATTAGATGTAAGAATGTTGCTTTTTGAGAAATTAATATGATTTGCTAGGCATGCTCAATATTTTATGTAAACATGAATTGCCTTCATCGTAAAATTGTTTTGCATGCCCTCTGCTATTATACCTCAATCTCTAGAGCGCTAGAAGGTTTTTGGATTGTTGCAGACAAGTTGCATAAATAGTCAGGGTTTAATATTCTTTTTTTATGGCACTGTATGTTTTTCTATGTTTATCTCTGAACTTATCTCTCCTCTACTCGTTTAATCTTCCACTAAATGTTTTATTGGTCTTATTTTTAATGCTGCTATTTTGGTGCCGCTGTACTGTTCTCAGGTGCTCTTGAAAAAGCACTTTGCTGCAGAAAAAAGCAATGGCTAATAAAAATGAATGTTGCTAGGTTCACTTGTGACTCAATACATTTGACATTGCGTTTGCTAATGCAAATGGGTAGTGTCCTTCCACACAAGCTAGTTGAAACCTCTCTAAAATAATGCCAATATTCTAATATGCTGTGGTGTTTGAGTCCTGCCCTTTTATGCTCACACTTTTTCAATAAAGGGCTTTACCACTTCAAGCCCACATATTTTGCACAACCGCTTCCTAATGGTGAGTGGCACATTATATCTTGTAATGAATTACAAATACTGCAAAAAAATTACAGCGTTTGTTGCATATGCACGGGATGCTCACACTTTTTCAGTAAAGAGCTTTCCCTCTTCAAAGCCTCACATTATGCACAACTAGGGCTGCAACTAACGATTATTTTGTTAATCGATTAATCGAACGATTATTCGACCATTTGGCTATTATTGCAACGATTAATCATTAGATCTTAACCGATTATTCAGCTTGTGCCCTGACTTAAAAGGTTGTATTAAACATGCTTACTAACAATAAAGAGAACAAAATCATCTTTTAAAAATACGTCTAAATGACATTCACTGAATTAAAGGGAAAAAATATATTTTAT
>JAVLUX010000018.1:8707500-8952500 GCA_032164185.1 Moxostoma hubbsi
TGTGTGTGTGTGTGTGTGTGTGTGCAGGTTTGCTGACATTCACAGGAGCAACGACACCAAACAGGAATTATCCATCAGTCCCACACATTTGTGTCCAACCTCTCATCTCTGAGCTAAAGATATCAGCCACCCCACTCATCGCCCTCAAAACAGGAACTAGAACCGTGTGCCATGGTTAGAGTCACTCAAGCATCCCTACTGTTACATACAGATCATTGAGTCCCAGTGGCTGCCATCACTTCTTGTTAACACAGCGGGAGACGTCTTGCGAACATTTCTTTGCAAAACCTTGACATTGTTCATCTCCGCTGTTTAGGTTTTGAGATCTTTTTAAAGCTTACAGTAGCCAGAAGAACATTTTTGCTTGCTTTCCAGTTAAGCCAATGGAGAAGACTGCTAATGTACCTTTCAAATGAAGATTATTGTTCATTACAGAGAGCAAAGAGGTTTTTGTGTAAAAACAATCTAGATGGACATGTACGGGTGTTATTCACAACCACCATCTGTCTCTTAAGAGCAAAGATGTCTCAGTGAAAGGCCAAGGATGTGTAAAGACCTTTAAATATACAGAAAATAAATTGAAATGGTTGAATTGTGGACAAATTCATTCAATACACTGAGAAAGTGGGACAAAACAGCAGATGACTAATATATACTGTACATTTGAACTCTTGTGTCATGCTTTGGCCTAATGGATTCTGTGCTGTTAGCTCTGTCTGAGAATGGCAATGCATTGATGGTGTCTTATCATGGGTGATTTAAAGGCGAACAATGTTTGGATGTCATCTGTTCCTTCTTTTCTGGGGCATCTGTCTCACTCTCTGCTTTAAATGTATGTCTCTAATGGATATAACATTTCTATTGATACTTTATTTTGACTGTAAATTGACACTGCAATGGAGTATTGACCTAGATAGGAAATAAAAGGGTGTGTCCATGTAAATCGTACACAACGCTTTGGGAAGTTTCTCCATGAGTCATGCTAATTTGTTACTTAAATGACAACATGAAGTAAGTTAATTTTTAAAAAACATTTTTATAATCTTTTCTTTGGAAGGAAGGATGGATGGATGGATGGATTGGATTGGATGGAGGGAGGGATGGATTGGATTGGATGGATGGATGGATGGATGGATGGATGGATGGATGGATGGATGGATGGATTGGATGGATTGGATTGGATGGAGGGAGGGAGGGATGGATTGGATTGGATTGGATGGATGGATGGATGGATGGATGGATGGATGGATGGATGGATTGGATTGGGATGGATGGATGGATTGGGATGGATGGATGGATTGGATTGGATTGGATGGATGGATGGATGGATGGATGGATGGATGGATGGATGGATGGATGGATGGATGGATTGGGATGGATTGGGATGGATGGATGGATGGATGGATGGATGGATGGATGGATTGGATTGGATGGATGGATGGATGGATGGATTGGGATGGATGGATGGATGGATGGATGGATGGATGGATGGATTGGATTGGATTGGATTGGTTGAGCAGTCCATCAATGTAAGCCAATTGGATTTTGTTTGCCCGTAATAGGAAAATTGTAAGTTTGATCAGTTAGAAAAGACAAAGCAAATTTAGAACAGTCTGAAGATCTGTACCAAATTTGGTGGAAGTAGCTTGAAAGCTGAAGGAGACGTTACATTTAATAATTCTGGTTTTTGTTTAGGGGTTTTGGAAAAAGCCTAAATGAACTGTCACATTCGCATTCACAGTGCAAAATTCCACGGGCGAAATACAGTAATTTCAATGGGAATTTGACCGATCGTGAATTTTGCGCGGTGGACTTTCGATGGCAAAGAATTTTCCCATGCAAATTTCGCATGAAGTTCAAGTTTGGTGAAATTTGACAGGCAAATTCGCTACATTGACCAATAGGATCATACACAGCTACATTGAATATTTACAATGGAAGAGGATATAATTTTAGCAAAGAGTTTCTATTTAATTAGTGTTAAATATTCAGAGTATAAAGTGCTGATTTAAAAATATGCTGCTCGACAAACAGTTTTTTGTTGGTTTCACATGCGCTCAACATCCGTCAACGCCTTTTTCGACAGTGGAATTTCGCCATGCAAAGGTAAATGTGACCACGCCTTAAAAATCCAAAAATGTAGACCAGAATGTTTGGCTTTTTCAAGCCAACATAATGACCATTTTTAAACAGGTTTCTCAAACATGTCTGCTATTGGAAGGAATAAACGGATAGCCGCACCCAACTTGTTGCCCCAGTGTTCAAATCAAATCAAATCAAATCAAATCACTTTATTGTCACACTACTGTGTACACGAGTGCAACAGCAGGTGAAATTCTTGTGTGCAGTTCCGAGCAACATAGCAGTAATGACAGTGACGAGACATAAACCACTTTACAATAAACAACATATTACACAAAACAATTTACATAAACTTACACAACAATTTACATAACAAATGTACACATACCTACACAACAATTTACATAACAAATGTACACAATACACACAATGTAGAATACACACACTAGAGAAGGGTATAAATATATATATATATATACACTGACTGAATTGGGAGCGAGAATATATTGACAGAATGAGGATTAATAAAGTGCAGTGCTGATTGTTGATCGTGAGAGATCATGTGTTCAAAAGTCTTATTGCTTGTGGGAAGAAGCTGTCATGTAGTCGGGTGTTGTTATATTTGGTTGGTTATGATGCAAACACAAACTGAGAAATGTTTTTGATAGCGCCACAGAACCACAAAATGTACACTTTTTCTTGGAAATCAACCTACGAGTGGCTTATTTATAGTTGACTCTGCATATAACTGGGATAGGATAGGTATATTAACAGCGAAAAAATTAAACCCTTCGCCTTTAATTCAACTATCCTTGTAGCCAGTGAAGAAGATCAAACCATAAAGGGTTAAACGATGGCCATAACTTCATGTAGCAGAAATAAAAATAACCACAGTACAGGAAGATGAAAGAGGGGTAGAATATGGTCACTTTCTGTGAACAGTAGTAATTCATCTGTCTCAAGGGCTGTGCCCGGTTCCCTGAGTTGTGAATTTTAATGGTGTTTTTATGGTTCCTAATAAAGTCTGTGATGCTTCTGGCACATATGCAGAGCACGACATCCCTCGCTTCCAATTACTGTGGAACTCAAGGAGATTCAGTGTTCATTTGTTATTGCATACAGTTACTCAGAAATAACAGGACAATCTCGCTCGATCTCTCTTTCTCTCATCCACTCGCTTTCTCTATATGCCTTTATTCATAATGTGCTCTTATTAAAGGCCTGATGTTGTTTTGAAAGCATTATTCTTTACATTTCAGATGACATAAGACCCCACATATTCTGCTCACATCCTTTAATGTCTTCATGATTTATTATTTATCAATCGAAGCAACCACATTAATGGCCTCAAAGATGGCAATTTTTATTTTACGTTGACATCAGCATCTATTCCTGTGATTCCTAGGTGACATTTATGTACATATTTACTCCGCATAAGCAGCGCTTGCGGTTATGGGATCAATAAAGCCATAACATCAAATCATGAGTGCAGAACGGTCCTATAAGTTTGCGTTATTACAGCAATATCTCTGCCTTTGGCCCCCACTCTATCAAGCTCCAGTACACCCGTATGATCTATCTGTCAGTGCTAACCATAGAGGAAACCATCACTTGTCACATTCTTTTGACTTAAGCCAACAGATGGAAGCGGTGCATGTAATTCTCATGTATATTTTACAAGGACTCGTGCTTTTTATGCAAAATGCTGATGTTGGGGATTTTATTGCATTGGGGTCGAATTGTTTTTGCCAGTATGTTATAAACGTGACTGTTTGGCACAGAAGTAAACACAGCGTTTAAAATATGTGGATGTTATGTACTACAACATATATTAAAGTATGTTGCTTCAAATTAAATATTAATGTTGGGATGCAGGCAAGGGTCAGGAAAGTGTCTTTTGCTGTTGGGCTATATACAGTAGCAATTTTCTTTATATATATATATATATATATATATATATCAATTGGATTAAAACCACCCTGGCATCCATTCAGGTAACCTTGCTTTTGAACAGGTTATGTCAGGTAGATTATATGTTTGTATTTTATGTCATAAATATTATGTAATAATATTTAATGTCATAAAAAATTATACATTTTATCAATTACAATATTTTATAGCCAAAAATGGTTTGATATTTTGTTGTTTCAATCATTTTTTCATTTTAAATGTTATATTATTTATTTATTTGTATTTTATTTTATTTTTTTTGCTGGATTATGTTGAATCTTTATCGTTATCACCTATCCTGAGAAATAGTCTGGAGTAAAATGTGTAACAACTATAAAAACCACTTGACACTTGACTTGAACTAGCCCTGGTGTCCCCTTCGAAAAAGATCCTCCGGGCCCCCACCGGAAAACTAAGGGTCACTTATTTTTGGCTTGTTTTTAGCCAAAGTTACTATTTCCTTTTAAAAATCTGGCAACACTGGAAGCAACCTAGAAATGGCTTATGTATAGTAGTCTCTACTATAAAACTTCTTAATCTGGCATACTGTTTGAGGAAGTATAGTGACAAGGTTTACTAATGAGTTAAAAAAAATTTTTACTTTTAAACCATTTTCTTTCTCTTTTTACTTCAGTGAAACTTAATGGCACTCCTCAAAACATTATCCTTATGGGGGTTCCTGTCAATCATATACTGGGTCCAGGACCCCCCATGCCCCCTCAATGTGAATATTAGGAATTTGACACGCATAGTTGCTTACTCTCACAATGCTTGGGGCTCTCTCTTAGCTATCCACCCAGTGGCATCTGTCATTAAGTCTATATAATACAAGTGTAATTGGGGTTTATGCCCGGATTAAGAGATCGTTACACTTAATTACAACAAATCGTGGTGCTTTAAGATGTCTGGGCCAGTGGATATAAAACAGCCAATAGTGTTAGACCGAGTGGAGCATGCAGTGGCATAATTACCACATGCTTTGTCATCTTTAAGATCCTGATATCAAAATGGCATTGACTGACTTTTGTAGATGCAAACACATGTCCTGAGCATTCAAATGGGCTGCAATCATGCAGTGTGTATTAGCCATCCTCGAAGTTTCTAGCAACTAAAAATGCATCTGTCCACACTGAACACGAAATGCTGTACAACATAATGCAATCAGCAAATCAGAAGATATCTGGTGTTTAATATACAGTAATTAGGAGCAGGATTTTAATCATGTTGGGTGGGGCTACCCAGTGCAATGCTGCAGAAATAGAAACCAACTAAACAATCATATAAAAAAAAATTTATTCTTATACTGCAGACATGTGTTTCCCAACCTTTTTTGCTGTAAGCACCCCCACAGCACCGTCATTAATGCTCAAGTCCCCCTTCATCGACAGTCACACAAATATGTGTGCTAAATATCATTTAACAATATCATTAATGTAATTTCCCTGATGTATAAAATTAAAAGATAAAGTTGCCATTGAGCTGTGAAACTTGCAATTAGAACTGTTAATTATACAGGGGACCTTCTAACTTTGTACACTTCAAAATATAAATTTTACCAATTTATATTATCATTAGTTTTTCACAATTTTGGCAGACTATATATAAACAGTATTGTAAAGGGGGTTATGATGGGCAAGGAGGAGGCGAGAACCGGCTTGACAATATAAATAATATTTAATAACAAACTTAAACAAAAACACTCA
Source organism: Moxostoma hubbsi (assembly GCA_032164185.1). NCBI lineage: Eukaryota > Metazoa > Chordata > Actinopteri > Cypriniformes > Catostomidae > Moxostoma > Moxostoma hubbsi. The sequence goes on from JAVLUX010000018.1 coordinate 8,713,236, forward strand.
AACATAAACACATACAGGAGAGCCGCCCGTAATTTTCTCTCTCTTGAACCGTCGTCACCGGCCGCCTTTATCCCTCGCGCGCCCTATCAGGCCGATTGGGGACCGGGCAACATTCCAGCCCAGCCCCGCCCCCCTCCGCTCCACAAGTATATACAGTGAACTCACTGAGCACTTTATTAGGAACACATGTACACCTACTTATTCATGCGATTAGCTAATCAGTCAATCTTGTGGCAGCAGTGCAATGCATAAAATCATGCAGATACTGGTCATGAGCTTCAGTTAATGTACATATCAACCATCAGAAAGGTGAAAAAATATTATCTCAGTGATTTCGACTGTGGCATGATTGTTGGTGCCAGACGATCCGGTTTAAGCATTTCTGTAACTGCTGATCTCTTGAGATTTTCCCTCACAGCAGTTCTGCAGACGGAAACACCTTAGAAAGGTCAGCGGAAAATGGCAAGACTGGTTCAAACAGACAGTTTGGCTAAGGGAACTCAGATAACCTCTCCGCACAATTGTAGTGATCAGAATAATGTCTCAGAATGCACAACACGTCAAAATTTGAGGCGGATGGGTTACAACAGCAAAAGGCCATGTTGGGCACTTTATTAGGACCATAGTGTTACTAATAAAGTGGTCAGTGAGTGCATACGTACAGTATATATATATATATATATATATATATATATATATATATATAAAACCAGCTGGTAATTACCAGTTTTTGATCATTGAAATATTGTAATGTCCAACACATTCAAACAATGTCGGACACAATGTCCGGTAAAGATATCAACACGAAGCATCAGCAACCCCTTTATTTGGTGCCACAAGCGCACAGTGTCCTGCCATCCCATTGATAACAGCGCTTCACTGCTATGGAGGTTTAAACTTTCCCAGAGCTTGCAAAGTCCTAGTCTATGACTAAAGCACCTTGAATCCCGCACACTGGCAAAACCAGCCATTATTCCCGTCTCGCATGCCCCCAGTGAGAAGCTTCTCACTTCACAATTAGGCTACATTAAAACAGCCTTGCATTGCTGTCTTTTGGAGGAGAAGGACATCAGGCTTATGTGAAGTCAAGTTGTATTGAAACACTGGAAACATTTAACTTCACTTTGACAGCAAAACGCTTTTGTGCCATAAAAAATCTGAGGAAAATAAGTCATACAAATCAGAGCCAAGTAAATTTGCCAAGGTGAGAAATTATATGACATAACCTAATGATTTATTGTAATATTTCTTTGTTAATGAAAAGATGTGGAAAATTGCAGTTTAGTTTATTTATTTGCAGTTTATATATATATATATAAACTGTTAGCATGCATGTTTTTTGATTACATGCATAATTTTTTCTATTTACAAGCATTTACATTACATTGAACAAGTACTAAAACGGAACTGTCTCTTTAAGAATACCGGCAGTTCAGTGTATTATTTTGTTTGAGCACATAATGCTCCATTATTGCACTTACATATTTAATTGTTATTGTTTTTGAACAATAACTGATTGTAAAGAACAGAAAGGTTATTAAAAGAGACATTATCAATGACAGTGATTGTATACAGAATAAACGGAGCACGTCAAACTTTTACTCAACATGCAATGAAAGGATCTTTGTATGTATCTGTGACTATTAAAAGATTGTTCTTGGGATTTTAAGATCCCAAGATCTATTATATCTATATTTTTACCCAGCCATAATACCTTATACATTTTGTAGGTTAAATAAAGCAAAATCCAATTTCGCCTACCCCAATATGCTCCTCATTCAAGATCTAGAGATGTTTTGTACTATAAACTTAGTTCTGATACTGTTATTTTAAGAATACTGTATGTTGAGGATTGGGTACTGTGTATACTTTGTAGCACACTTCTCTGGGGTCTGCAAAAAAACAAATCCAACCAAGACTTCAAAACGAGGTGTTCTAATAGTACTGCATTAATATCAGACACCTTTGACTGTGAATTCCATTACTTACCACCAACTGTGCTGCATGTTTTTGCACCTGTGGTGGTCTGCTTCGCATTGCTTTCAACAGTGAAGATATAATGGCAGCTCGAGACGTTGGTAAAGAGTGCAGAATGGGGCGCCTTTACCGTGAAACAAAAATGACCTGGGTTATATCATTACACTGAATGATATATAAGTACATGTCTCCTGAATGCATTTGTTGATGGGGTTTGCAAGAATGATCACCAGAAACACGTTAGTCTCATACTGGCAAGCTCTAATCTGATTGGTTGACTTTACACAGCTTTTGCATGTTTTCCATCTGGAAACAAAATTGTGTTCACAAGGTACTGGGTTGATTCAACAAGAGCTGCTTAGGATGAAATAATCTCTGGATTTGCCAGAGTTTGCCAGGTTAGTAAGATCAAATCTTTGAAAGAAGCATTTTTTTTGTCTGTGAAAAAAATCAGTACTTATTATGATTAAACAAACTGATCACATTTACAGCTACTGTATTTTTTTCCATTGTTTAGTTCAACCATTCGCATAGACTGCCACACCATCATTTGAATTAATTGTCATCCATGCAGTCTATTTGTGTGGTATAATCTATTTCAGATAAACCCTTCCCCAGAAACAACACGTAAAAATAAAACAAACGTGCTTTTTTCCTTTTGTGTCAGTCTCTGGCGGTTCTTGGCTAGAATAAGCTGTAATGTTGACTAGACCTAATGCCAATAGTCAAACATTACAGAGTTTTAAATGACAAAAGTTTTCCACCTTCAGAGAGGGCTGCACTTCTTGACCGGTTTTCCTGACTCTTTCCCTAACACTGTTTATCGAAAATGAGCAACCCCATCCCTAAAATGTTTACTCTACAGGTGATAGCTGACCGCTGAAAGAACTCGCAGGCCCATGGGTAATGTTAGTGTCAGAAATCTGTTGCTTACACACCTCACCTTGTGCGCTCACTCAGAAAACACGCTCTCACAGACGTGCTCATATATGCAGCCATGCTGGTGTAGAGAATGAAACCCGACGTCTGCCTGCTGCCAGGCCTTTGGCACACATACTACATACGTGTATAGTCATTTTCCCATGCTTCACTCCTCCTTAATGCAATTATAAATACATATGCAAATACAGTTTGTTGGTCAAAACAATGTTATTTTTCCATTTTTGTTATGTAATAAATCATTTTGTGCTTCATTGTTGTTTAACCCTAACCCTAACTTTTTACAAATTGCTGAAAAGCCTATAATAGCCTGTTTAATGCAGGTTTAGATCGAAACAGAGGCATAGATTTTAATTTAGTGGTTGTAACGTTCCCTTGTCACTCCCCAATGTTCACATGAAACCACATGCCTCATATAGTGTATAGAGCATGTTGTCACAAAAGGTCACTGTGTGTCAATGAACTGTATCTTTTTTCCTGGCCAAGAACATTGAAAATGCTCACAATTTCAAGGTGTGCTAAAATTAACTTTAAAAAAATAAATCCACCCTGAGAAATATGAACCGGGGTAAAAAGTGATATGTTATAAATACAGTACATAATAAACGGCACATCCAAAGCAAGGTCATTTTACATATTTAGATTTGCTCTCTTTGAATGATGAGATGGTTCTGTGACTCAAAGATAAGTGTAAAGTAACACTTTGGCAAAATTGCATTAAAGTCAATATATGACATTTACAACCCATTTTACTTTCATAATATGATGTATTTCAGAGTGCAATAGAGTATTCAATGAGACAACAGTGTGGGGCACCCGAGCAGAACATTTCGGTGCATTTCATTCATCAAAAATTGATTGGAGCATGAAAAGTGGCCGTTGCATTTTAGAATGCCGTCAAATCTGAAGGTGAGTTGGCAGTCAATTGTGGAAGCCTACTCACCTCCGCTGGGACCCACTTTTGAGGAGGCTGTATAACTGGGATGCACATCTGAAGATCAAGTTCTCCTTCAAGGGCATCCCAATGGTAATGCTTTGTTTTCATACCTGTCGTTAATTTCTGTCATTGTAATAACCTTTATTACATTAAAGTTAACGGTGCAGTATGAGATTTTAGAAATTTGAGAATTTCCACTTGCTGAGACATTGGATTAGCCCCTCTTTCCAAAACCCAGCACTCCAAATTAGCTTTATTGAGACCAAAATCTAGCAAAAACGGTTGTCAAAAACAACAGCAGCAAAAAAGCTCCCTCAACTGACAACTTTGATGTACAACATGGCATAAAAAAAAAACTACTATGAGAACACACAAAATTATTGACAGGCAGAAAGCGTCAGAGACTGTGGCCCACGAACACAATTTTGTTTATTTTTACACAGTCTAGTGCGGTCACAGAGTCAGGTGAGATATCTCATAACACTTGTTTCATTTCAGTGAGTAGGAAAAAAAATTGCACACCTTTCCATGAAAACTGGCTTACAGGACCTTTATCCACCATTAAGTTAATATGTTCACCATTAGCAAGTTGGAAAGGCGACATTTTCTAAAACAGTTTCCTAAAAAGTGCTGTTTGGCAATTGGTTAAAGGAATGTTCCGGGTTCAATACAAGTTAAGCTTAATCGTCGGCATTTGTGGTATAATGTTGATACAACAAAACTTTATTTAGACTCATCCCACCATTTCTTTAAAAAAAATAAAAAGAGAGAGAGACATTTCAGTGAAGCACTTACAATGGAAGTGAACGGGGCCAATTTTTAGAGGGTTTAAAGACAAATGCAAAGTGTCTAATTTTATAAAAGCTCTTACATTATTTCCTCGGTTAAAACTCAAGTATTATATATGCTGTAAAATTGTTTAAATCAGCATTCTTGCAGGATTACAGAGTTTATGAAAGTTGTAAAAATGGATACGACTTTACACAGAAAAGGTTAGTAAGCATTTTTACTGCAAAAAAATCATGTTAAATGCTAAATGACTAAATGTAAATGACATTTAAACACGCAAATTGGTTGAGTCTCAAACATGAATCAGTATATTGTGAACACGAGTTCAGACACTGCCAAGGGTGTTCATCCACTGAACATTGGGACACTTATGACTCAATCACCTGCGACACGATAACAAGCTGATATTAAGCAGCACCATCACTGTATAAATGACACTGTAGTGCATTTTCTTTGTAGATATTCAAACATACAGTGTTACTATGAAAGATAAATGACAAAGAAATACAGAAATAAAAGAGTGTATTTTTAACCCTCTTCTAACAAGCTAATATTTAAAAGATTGTTTGACTGTCATGGTCATTATGGACTTTGACTTCATAGTTTTACACTTGTGCTGTTCTTCTAAGGACTTGAAAGACATCAGAAGACATGTCAACATTTTTGTTAAGAGAACAAAGTGAGCAACGATGCTCCCTGGTTCTTATGGTGCATTCTGGGAATTTTTAGGGAGCGAATGTTTCATTGCACTGGAATGATTTTGCGATTCAGACAGCCATAAAAATGGCAGACTCCCTGATCAGCTCCCTGACTACTGAACTAGGGAGCTTATTGAGATGCACACATTATGCCACAAATGCTGTTGATTGGGTTTACTTAATATTCCTTTAATATTATTTTCCCCACATGCTTGGCCTAGGTGAAGTCAGCTGAAAGGAAAGTCGTTTCAGATTCAATTTCAAAAAATGTTGGAATTAAGTGCACTGATGGATCGTGCACAATAAGACCAGGAATAGTAAGTAAGTAGGGTCCATTTTGAATTTATGTTGGATTTAAACACCCCTCTCACCAACCTCATCAAATGGAGGCAGTGAAATCAAAATGAAAGATAGAGAGGCAGGGATTTATTTTTTTCCGCCATTATTTTACACTTGCAAAACAGTCAACACACCTATTGGCATCCTAACTTCACTTTAGTGCAATAACATGGTTGCGTAGCCTCAGGAAATTTCTCAAAATGAATTTTCCTGGAAATATTGATGAAGTGTTTAATATTATTTGTCTTCTCCGAGGCATTTGGCCATCATTGTGCTGGTATGCCAAATTGGGTTGATTGTTTTTCTCTTTTTCTCCCCTGTTTTGATGTCAATCCAAAAGCAGCCACAGAGACCGAGATAAAGAGGAACTTATCTTCTGATGATTTGCCCTTAAAGCAGTTTTCAACAGTTTTTGCCTTTGTCAGGGTAAATTAAATAAGCATGAAAGATTAAGCAGGCAATGTGTCTGAATAGATTTTATTTATATATATATATATATATATATATATATATATATATATATATATATATATATATAAACCCCACTGAAATTAAATGCTTACTGTACTTCTTCATTGGTATTCCAGAGAGAACGTCAGTTTCAGATAGGATCAAAGTGTAAAAATGCATTTCAAAACAGCTTCGAATGAGAGTGGATATGGAACAAGACATCTTATTAAAATCAGGGAGGCATAAACAAGACAGCAAAGGAAAAAAGCAGCCTTTGCAGAAAAGCAGGCGAGTTGCATCTATTCATTATGGCGTGCTGTGTGAAATATCTGTGCGTTGTACGCAGTGGTTCGGGCAGTTGGCTGGAGGACACATACATGCACGCACATATACACGCATAAACAGTTTACATCTATCATCGCATGCGAATCTAACACTTCACCTCCCACTGCAGCACTCAGAGCCCAAGAAATGGACATGAAGTAAATTATGGACCAAATAAGTAACAGTTTATATACTTGTGCATCCTCTCAGCTTGTTTCATTAGGTCATGGTCACCTGATTAGATTCTATAGGTAAACATAAATATATTTCTGCTCAAGGACATGAATGGACATGATTTTTGCCATGAAAATGAGAAAAACAACATGTTTGCTCCATAGGTCAAATAATAGGTAATACTTTACAATAAGGTTCCATTCGTTAACATTAGTTAATGCATTATATTATGAAGTAAAAATGAACCATATATTTATTACAGAATTTAGTAATCTTTGTTAATGGGGGCCTGGGTAGCTCAGCGAGTATTGGCGCTGACTTCCAAGCAACCAAATTGGCCCAGTTGCTAGGGAGGGAAGAGTCACTTGGGGTAACCACCTCATGGTCATGATTAAGTGGTTCTCGCTCTCAATGGGAAACGTGGTTAGTTGTTCGTGGATCACGGAGTGTAGGATGAGCCGCCATATGCAGAGTCTCTGTGGTGTCATGCACAAAGAGCCACGTGATAAGATGCGTGGATTGACAGTCTCAATTGAGAGGCAACCCACGATGAAGTCACCACGGCGACCTACTAAGTAGTGGGAATTGGGCATTCCAAATTGGGAATCTTTGTTAATGTTAGTTAATAAAAATTGTTAGTTGATGTTTGTTTAACAGGTCATTAACTAATATTAAATAATACAACTTTTCATTTTAAAACTGTATTAGTACATGTTGGAGTTTATATTAACTAAGATTAAAAAATGCTTAATAAATACTGTAAATTCTTAGTTCATGTTAACTAATGTTGTTAACTAATGTTAACAAATGGAACCTTATTGTAAAGTGTTACCGCTGGTTCCAGGCCCTGACTTTCATATCAGGCATCTTAAAAATCTGTATTTATGTGATCTCTTTCCATGTTTCCTGAAAACTATAGCAAGCTATCTGAGGTTATTTCTCAAACTCATCCCTCCTTTTCTTCAAAAAAGCAAATATCTGGGTTCCTGCGAGGCGTTTACAATGGAAGTGAATGTGGGCCAATCTGTAAGCATTAAAATGATCACTGTTTCAAAAGTATAGCCACAAGAAATGAACAATATGCATGTTAACATGATGTTAGTATGATCAAATTGTTTACTAACCTTTTCTGTGCAAAGTTAAATCCAGTTTTCAACTTTGTTACTATGACGAGTTGACGACATAATGCCGTAAACCCTAAAACCTTCAAATGACTGTATAAACTGAGATATGAACAACTTTACAACTCCAATAACACACAAGTTTTAACAGAGGAATTAATGTAAGTGCTTTTATAAAATTATAAGCGTCACATTTCTGCCTTTAAACCCTCCAAAAAATGGCCCATTCACTTCTATTGTAAGTGCCAATTTTTGTTTATTTTTTTTAATAAAAGAGTGACAAGTCAATAATAATTTTTTGTGGTAATAATTGGTCCATAAATGCTGCTGATTGAGCTTAAATTGTATTAAACATGTATATATAGCCAATAGCTATATTTCAGGTTCAGATTGAAGTTCAAGTTGAGATCTATGATTTGTTAGTCATTTTGTACTTTGTATTAGGGGGAGGAAAATCCCCATTCAAGAGAGTAATGATTGGACAAACAAGTATGTGGAGCAAGATGAGTCATCAATATTTTAAGTCTGTTTTTCCGGAAGATAAAACGTATATTTTAAATGCGTATATCTTTTAAGATTAATTTTTTTCAACTTTCATGAGCACACATTTATATAAATTACCTACAAAAAAAACTACAAAACTCAGAACAATATTTCAGCTCTGTAGGGCCGTACAATGCAAGAGGGTGGTGATCAGCACTTTTGATTTCATGGGGTCTTTGAAAAAAATGGTAAAACAGCAATGGGTGAAATCGGAGAATTGCCTGTTTTCTTCCCAAATTTGAACCTCCTTGGTTTGTTTAGCCTTTACCATGGAGTGAAAATAAATAAATAAATAATAAATATCTAAAATCTCAGAGTCATACAGAAGGTGTTGTCTGGATCGCTAGCTGTTAATCATACTGAAACTGTGTAAACTCATATGGAGGAGGGCAGCAGATGCGGTTCAGTGGTGCACAGCAAATTTCTCCCTCAGCCATAATGCCACTCCCCATACTGTGCTTATTTACTCAAGATAGGCACAGGTGGGCACGCATTAGCAGTTATAATAGCTTTAGAAACCTGCAATTGGCAAAAATGAGACCAATTTATACTCCTTTTCAAAGGCAATTGTCTGTAAATGCAGCCAAACCCTCTTTTGCAGCAATCTGTTACTATAAAAGTGCATGTGTGTGTGTGTGTCTGCGTGCGTGCGTGCGTGCGTGCATGTGTGCATGTGTGTGTGCATGTGTGTGTGTGTGTGTGGATTGTCATGTTTGCTGACAGGCTATTAGCAGTTTGAGGCTAGACTATATTGTTTAAACCTCTTAGCCTTGGAGATCAATATGGTATAATTGACTGTGTATATGTCTATCTAGTTGACATCTCGCCATTACACCACTGCAGATAGGGGAATTGACACAGCTGTGTTTTGCAGGGTGGGGATTTGGAATTTGGGCCACTTGAGGCAGCAAAATGTCAGCAAAATGTCAGAAACTCATTTAGAAAGTGGTGTTGCTACAGAGATAAATCTCATCTTAATTATATGAGGGGAGGGGAAAGTTATGTTTGAGGACATTGATAAAGATGGAAATGTTCTGTGCAATTCAAATGTTGGTGGCCCACCTAGCCTAACTCTTAAAGAAGTTCAAATCAAAAAAAGTTTGTTTTTATTTATATTATTCCCCTGAGGTCCACTCATAATGTTACTTTAAAATTTTGGGCACCAAAAAAATCATTTTACATTACCATTTTTCTCTATCTATGACTCGTAATTAAACATGACATTAGGATGACTAAACACCTAATGCATATTAATGCATACTTATCGGTTGTGGGTTTGCTGTCGGGTCCAGTATAGTTTGTAACTGACCAATCCTTTAATAACAGCTTTTTTTTTTTTGCAAAGCCTGCATTGCATTGGGACAGATTCACATAACAATCCACAATGAAATGTGTCACACCAACACTAAAGATCAGACCGAAATGATCAGGGATCATGTTAAAGATAAACTTCAATGTATTTACTAATGCCATGATTCTTCAGAGCTGTAGGTGCTACATACAGCCAGGAACAATGCAATGCTTGGCGAACATTTTACTATTATCATTAGTTCTACATGTGTTTCGGAATAATAGTATCTATCTATCTTAATTCATACCACACTGTGAATTTTTACATTGGTGATGTGTTGATTAATTAATCTATCTTATTTCAGAAAGTTTTGGAAGTTCAAAATATCAATATTGTTGTTGTTTTTTGGGACTCTAGAGGGCTTTTCGAGTATGTCTTCATAGTACATCAGACTCTTTTATTTCAAAAGATCAAAGGAAATTCGATTTCTCATGATATGTTCCCTTTAAACTCTTTAAAAATATACTAGATGGGCATGACTCATGAATCCAACACTTGATTAGAAACGCCACCTCCATGGCAACAGCACTTCAGAGATCTTCTGCCGAGCAGCTGTGCTCTGCCTGTTCCATCAAGATCATTATACCTGTAGACCACTGTTGTTTATCTCTGAATTATCTATTTTTCTACATTTCTTTCATTTGTTTAATGGCTCAGATCAAAGTAATTCTTGCATATGCTCTGATTTTTATTTAAAGAAGAGCAATTATTATAAGTAGGACGCAACAATATGGATGGACCAATGGCTGGAGGACAGCAGTGTGAGAGGATTTCGGCCCAGTTGATGTAAATGTGACTTGCCCTTTCGTGCCAGTGTTGCGTTGTCATGATCATTATGTTCGCTGATCATGCTCATATGAATCTATGGCTTGCAAACTTAAACAGTTGGTTTTAAGTGATTTTCTAAATTTATCTCCACAGTCATGTTATCTAGCTGGCCTATCGATGAGATTTTGTCGAAGTTGTGAATGATTTGTGACAGTCCTACAAACTGTTGGTATAATCTGATTACAAAGTAGTTAGTTACAGTAATCTAATTGCTCTTTAGTCAAAAAGTATTGTGAGACATTACATTTTAAATTCTAATTATCACAGCCTGATCTCATTGTCATTACGTGACCATGGCCACATTTTTGCAAAGTGAAATTATGTGCCTTATTACAGGTTTGGCTGCAGTTTCGCCAGTGGGGGGCACCAAAAGCAAGTGAAAGGAGAGGTTTTTAAAAGGTTAGTTCAAACAAAAATTATTTACTTACCCTCATGCAATCCCAGATGTGAATTACTTTTTTCTTCAGCAGAACACAAACAATTTTTGGAAAAATGTCTCAGCTCTGTTGGTCCTCACAATGCAAGTGTGTGGTGATCAGCACTTTAAAGCTCCAAAAAGCACAGACAACTATAGTAAAAGTAGCATATGACTCCAGTAGTTAAAGTAATGTCTTCTAAAGTGAAGTGATTGCTTTGGTTAAGAAAAAGGTGCATTTTCCTTTTCACTATAATTGTTTTCTTCTGGTCGCTCTACGACGCACGTCCACGAGGGGACACAGTTCACGCCGCCTCTCGCGTGATGTAAGCGCATTGGCATTTTAGTGAAAAGGACTTAAATATTGATCTGTTTCTCACCTAAAGCGATCGTTCTGCTTTGGAACACATTCATTTAACCACTTTAAAGTGCTGATCATCATCCACTTGCTTTGTACGGACCTACAGAGCTGAAATATTGTTCTGAAAATCTGAAGTAAGAAAGTCATACACATCTGGGATGGCATGAGGGTGAGTAAATGATGAGAGAAATTTGGGTGAACTATCCCTTTAATCAGGGCTGTTGAATTAATGCATTCATTCAGTGTGATTAATTCTATAAAATATAACGCAAAATAATTATGCAATTAATCATGTCTTCAGACCGTAATAAGGAATATTCCTACCAACGAAGCAATCCAAGCTTGAAGTACCACCTGTTTTCTCAAGGGAGCAGAATCTCCGACTCAATAGGCAGGCAACACGTAGTTTATAAAGAGAACAAACCATTCTTACCAACAGCAGACAGCACAAGATAAGAACACGTTCTTACACTCAAACACAAGTTGATGAGAGCAAATCCAAATGCAGGGATCTCAAGATGTGTTTATCTAATTTTAGGTAACTATGATTACCTTGACAAAGCACCTAAAAATGGTGTTTATTATGACACAACGCAACCAATGCGAGACGCTCCAAAAGCGCATGTCTGATACAGGTGTACATTGAGGCTTCCTTAGAAAAGCCCTTATAATAAGTCTACCTCAGATAAATTCACAAATTCTATTGCAAAATGGATTGCTGTAAACTGTAGGTTAATAATAGACTAATGTTCAATAATATGGAAATAATCATAATACTGGAGAATAAAGCCACTATTTGTCTTATCGATGCTTTACTCGTCAGCCACAATAAGGTATTGCAGTTTAATTATCTGAATTATAAAATATTATTATACATTTATATTATTTATAATTATTTAAATGTAACTTTATAATTGTTAATATAAATAATATAAAAATTATAATTATTAAAAAACATAATATATTTTTCCACGAAAAATCACTTATAGACTGAGGTTTTAATGAATAAAATGAAATTCCCTAACATAAAACTTTAACCTAAACCTATCCAAAAGTTAGATCTAAAATCAAATGCGAGGTAGATACAAAACAAACTTTCTTGCCATCAACCAATGCTTAAACCTGAGTCCAAAAAAAGAGAGAATTAAAAGGACATTTTCTAAAAGCAATCGTCATCTCATGCAGCTTCTATGACACTTTCATCTCACATTTCAGCTTGCGTGTTTGACTGTCTCAAACTGTGGTCTTCTAAGAGACCTAAGATCTAAGTCCAACAGTATATCAGGTGAGCTACCGCAGAAGCTAATAACATTGGAATACATGTGTAAATGTAGGTGAGTCTGTAATACAAGCGTTAAAATTCAATTCAAATGATGCGTTTTAGTAAAAGTGTTTCGATATCATAACATTGAGCAGGGTGTGAGTAACAGAGCGAATAATAAGTGTTTATTAAGTCATAATCAGCCATTGTAGTCATGATTTGTGTGAAAGCGAATAAAACGTACAGTTTTTAATGTGCCTAGTGTTAATTGAACCAGGAAACATAGAATTCACCATGTATAAGTCAGTTTGCAAAAACTTGGTTATAGTAACATTCATTCTATGAGACTAGGTTGCATAATCAGATTATAGTTACTGACTTTTATTTAAGCACATTATTTGGGTTACACATATTTCTAAAATCATATTTTTTATAATACATTTAATACATTTTATAATACATTTAAAATATGAATTCATATGTTCATATGTACAGTATGTCTGTTGGTCTTTGTGACCGCTGAAAGGTGTGAGACAATAAAGAAGAATGAAACACAGACATTAATTTAAAATAAGCACGTTTCTGTAAAATGTGTTTTAGAAAGTAACTTAAAAGTAAAATAATTAGTAACATGACTACTTTTGCAAAGTAATCAGATTACAATATTAGAGAAGTGATTAGTAATTTGCAGTGGATAACTTTTTTGAGTAACTTACCCAACACTGGGAAGCATCAGTTAGAATAGGTTGAAAGTTATAAATCACTATATGCCATTGATGTCTGGCAGGAGGGTTTATGAAATTAAAGCTGTCATGGAGTTTCATTAGAAATGTATAATATGCATCTATTATTGCCTATACTTAATAAATTATTTTTTTAGTAAAGATTTTTAATGTTGTTCCAAAGCTGTTTAATAGTCTTTCTTCCAGTAGCACAAGAGGAAACATTTAGCAGAATGTTCAAACTGTTTTTCCGTGCAATGAAACTGAATAGTGACCAGGGGCTGTCAATAACATTATAGCATCTCTTTTTGTGGTCTGTGAAAGAAAGAAAGGCATACAGGTTTGGAACAAAACGAGGGTCAGTAAATTATGATGGAAGTTTTTATATATATTTTTGTGTGAACTGTTCCTTTAATATCTGACATATATAAAATTAGCAAGTAGCCAACGAATCTGAACAAAATCCTTATTGTTTAACCCTGTATTTGGTTGAAAGAAACCGCAAGGACCATCAACTGTAGATTAAAAAAACATGAGCTCAGGAGTCTTTTTACATACTGTATATTCAACCCCATGAGCCACCCACATGTTCACTCTAACTTACACACACAAACATATGTTCTCTTATTCGCACGCTAACAGGTACCACCCCTTAAGGGCTTGGGATTCCTCGAGTCCTGTATCCACCAAGTGTAACATTTGCTCGAGTGAACAGGCATTCACAGCTCACTGCAGTGAGAAGACAAAGGCACAAACTCGCTGTCCTCAAACAAACCCTCTTCATGCAGCACTCACAACCAGAGATGCAGCCACTAGCCTGCATTTAATTAGCTGCAAATAGTCGTGCCTTTATCACTTGAGAGAAAGGAGTATTTTTGAGATGGCTTGCTGCAGGCGCAGGGTTTCCTGAGGAAATCGTCTATGTTTGTGCTGTTTTTAACCCTTCATCTGTTTTGTGCACTGTGCTTTTGTTGGCGATTTATGCACACAGCGAAAGCAACAAAATGTCACCGAGCATTTAGAAACAGGTCATTGTGTATGAAAGGGAACAGATCTCATATGACAAACACAAAGAGACATCTGATCACTTTAGATGCATAATCAGTGACGGATGACCCGCATCTGTACTGGGAAGCAACTAACCGTTTACGAACTTAATTATATCATGCAGTAGCGTGAGAGTAGTTTAACTCCACAATAATGTAGCTTTTCCAGTAACATGACAAAACACTTGCTTTTTGTCACACACCCACACACATTGTACACCCTATCTTTTTTCTCTCTCTCATTGGAATCAGTTTGTTCGGACAGTTCATGTAAGTGATTTAAATAAACGATTAACAAATTCCCTTATGCACTCACTGAGCACTTTATTAGGAAGACCTAATTATTTATCGATTATCTAATCAGCCAGTCATGTGGCAGCAGTGCAATGCATAAAATCATGCAGATATGGGTCAGGAGCTTCAGTTAATGTTCACATCAACCATCAGAATGGGGAAAAAAATTGATTTCAGTGATTTCGACCATGGCATGAGTGTTAGTGCCAGACGGGCTGGTCTGAATATTTCTGTAACTGTTGATATCCATTTATGCATTTGGCAGATGCACAACAGTCTCAAGAATTTACTCAGAATGGTGGCAAAAACAAAAAACATCCAGTGAGCTGCAGTTCTGCAGATGGAAACGCCTTGTTGATGAGAGAGGTTAACAGAGAATGGTCAGACTGTTTGAAATGACTCAGTAACTCAGATAAACCCTCTGTACAATTTTAGTGAGCAGAATAGCATATCAGAATACATAACATGTCGAACATTGAGGCGAATGGGATACAACAACATAAGGCCATGTTGGGCACTTTATTAGCACCATAATGTTCCTAATAAAGTGCTCAGTGAATGTATGTATGGACAATGGGAAGTCCATCATTTTAGTGCATCGGTTTGTTCAGAAAGATGTAGTGAATCAGTTCAAATAAATGATTTGCCGATTAATTTAGCCTGCATAAAGTCTTTGTAGAAGTCACTGCACCTTCTTATTTTAAGTGAAATATTTAGGTATTGCAGCTGTTTTTTATTCAGTAATATAAACTAGTGTTTTATTAGTATTTATTATGTTTTATTTGGACTACATACAAATTAATCACATTTTTTTTTAAACCATTTTCTTTACGTTTGGCATTCCGTCCACACTGAGCCTGCACTTTTGTCCAGCAAAAACGAAGCATTTTGAAAACGTTCTCTCAAGAGTATAGATTTTAAAAATCCTTTGTTTTCAAATATCCACATTACAACACAAATAATGACGTATTTGTTGTCAATGTGGCACAATCATGTGATCCATTCAACCAAAACAATAAAGATGGCAGCCCATGTTGTAGAGGCATTGGCGTGTCTGCCATCCACTTTGATTATGTTTTTAAAGATAAACGTTGCTTTGTACAATATTTCAGGGCCATGCTTCTTACGTTTTTTTTCTTGTTTTTTTTCGCATGCGCAGTAAGGGAATTTAAGCGCTTTCTGACGTTTCAGTGTGGACGAACAACTTGTGGATATATTTGAAAATGGCAGTGTAGACAAAAGCGTTTGGAAATGAAAACACCATTTTTTATTTAATCTGAATTAATGATGACATACTCTATGTTGTCCCTGTTGTCCGCTTGGAGGAGCCCATCACCACTCACACCTTAAGTGGAACTCCATTGATTGTGGTGACCCACGCCACTAGTCCATTGACTCCTCGGAACTCATCACCTTCCTTTTTCTTGACTCTCCTTCCTCTCCTGTTGTAATGGGACACCCCTGGCTAGTAATTCATAATCCCCACATAAACTGGTCTTCCAATTCTGAGGCCTGCATTGTTTGTCTAATTGTCTCTCTTCTGCTGTCTCCCCTGTTGTGTCTTGTTCTGCATCACGGGTGGATCTGTCCGGTGTGCCAGTGCTGTATCATGACTTGGGGGTGGTGTTCAACCCTGCCTGTTACTAGACACTTCTCCTCCATGGGGCTGTCTCTACTCACTCTTGGTTCCTGAAAGGGAGGCCATGGAAAGGTACATTAATGAGTCTCTGGCGGTCATCTGTAATTACTCTTCTCTGGCAGAGACGGGGTTCTTCTTTTTGGAGAAGGATGGTTTGCTTAGACCTTGCATGGATTATCGGGGGCTGAATGACATCATGGTAAAGAATTGCTATACTTTGCCATTGATATCCTCAGCTTTCGAACTCTTGCAAGGGGTGACTATCTTTACAAAGTTGGACCTACGCAGCGCTTATCACCTCGTCTGGATTAGAGAGGGGGATGAGTGGAAGACAGCCTTTAACACACCTGGGGGCCATTTTGAATACTTAGTCATGCCTTTCGGCTTGGCTAACGCCCCAGATGTCTTACAGGGGTTTGTTAATGATGTGTTCCGTGACATGATCGATTGAGTGGTGTTTGATGATATTCTGATTTTTTTCAAGAATATACAGGATCATGTACAATGTGTCAGAAGGGTGCGCCAAAGGCTGCTAGGAAACCGGCTTGTTGTTAAGGCCAAGAAGTGCATTTTTCACACGCAGTCAGTTCAGTTTTTGGGGTTCATCATTTCGCTCGAGGGAATTCACATGGACCCTAGTAAGGACAAAGCTGTCTCGGATTGGCCAACCCCAGATTCCTGCAAGGCCTTGCTGAGGTTTCTGGGATTTGCCCATTTTTACCATTCCAATTGTCTTATGCCCCTAGAACATAATTACGACGTTGGCAACCATGAGTTGTTGGTGGTCAGGCTTGTGTTGGGCAAGTGGCGTCATTGGTTAGAGGATTCTGGTTTACCTTTCATGGTGTGGACCAATCATAAGTGGAGTGGTGGTGGTGTATTGGGCTAAAGCACTAAATTGTTAAGCAGAAGGTTGTCGGTTTGATCCCCACAAGCCACCACCATTGTGTCCTTGAGCATGGCACTTAACTCCAGGTTGCTCCTTGTAATAAGGGCTCTGTAAATTGCTTTGGATTAAAGCATCTGCCAGATGCATAAATGTAAAAATGTAAATAAGAATCTTGAGTATATTCACACGGCCAAACGTTTAAATTTCAGACAGGCATGCTGGACATGTTTTTCAATTGTTTCGACTTTGTTTTGCCATTTTAAGATTAAGATTCAATTTTATTGTCATTGTGCAGGTACAGAGTCAATGGAATGCATTTGTTTTCGCATATCCCAACTAAGCTGGGGTCAGAGCGCAGGGTCAGCCATGAAACAGCACCCCTGGAGCAGATAGGGTCAAGGGCCTTGCTCAAGGGCCCAACAATGGTATCTTGGCAGTGCTGGGGCTTGAAACCCCAACCTTTCAGTCAGTAACCCAGAGCCTTAACCGCTCTCTCTCTCTCTCTCTCTCTCTCTCTCTCTCTCTCGATGTTTTGAAATCGAGACCTCCTCAAGATCCCCAGACATCATTCTTCTACCGTCCCGGGTGGTAGGAGTAGTCTCCTGGGAGGTGGAGTCCAAAGTCCGCTCTGCTCAACGTGGCGTCGCCATTCCTGCTGAGTACCCAGCAGGCCTGTTGTTTGTTCCGTGACCAATCCACACACATGTCCTACTTTGGGGTCATTCGTCCAACGTCGCCTGTCACCCAGGGGTAGACCGCACCCAGGCCTTAATTAAGCAATGATTTTGGTGCAGGATGTCCAATGCTTTGTAGGCGCTTGTTCCATTTGTGCCACTAACAAGACCTCCTGTCATGCCTCCTCCAACCACTGTCAGTCCCTTCAAGGCCCTGGTCCCACATCGCCATGGACTACTGGTTTACACCTGTCCCATGGCAATACGGTCATTATGATCATTGTGGACAGGTTCTCAAAGGCGGCTCACTTCACTCCTCTCCCCAAATTACCCTCAGTGAATGAGACAGCAGTTGGAGTCATTAATTACATCTTCCATTTCCATGGCCTCCCAACAGACGTGGTTTCCGACAGAGCACCCCAGTTTGTGTCAAGGTTTTGGGCAGATTTCTGATGACAGCTGGGGGTGAATGTGAGCCTGTCTTCTGGGTTTCATCAACAGACTAATAGACAAGCGGAGAGTGCTAACCAAGACCATGAATGGACACTGCGCTGTGTGGCCTCCCGAAATTCAACAGCTTGGAGCTCTCAGTTGGTCTGGGTTGAGTATGCCCATGGTTAAAGACGTTTAATCATTTAACATCTTTTGGACGTCAGGCGGAGGTGCAAAGGTTATCGATATTTGTTTGACTGGGAGGGCTATCGACCTGAGGAGAGATGCTAGGTGTTCTGGATGGCGCCCTCATTGTGGAGTTCCATCAACTCTGGGGCAACCCTCCTTGTTCTGTGTGTCTGTATTTTCTTTCCCTCCTGTTTTCCAGCTGTCGGTTTTCTTCCATGATTAGTGTTGCTAAGGCAATGCTAGTCACGCCACTCGTTTACTGATCAGCGTCAGCTGTGTGTCATATTCTGCTTTGCCTATATATTTATACCTCCTAGTGTGTCATGTTTGTTGCTTGATCATAGTTTGTGTTTGAGTGTCAGCTCACTCACCTACTCTCTAGCCTTGGTCCATGTGCTGTTTACTGTGATTTTTTTTCTCTGTCTGTTAGTATGGCTCCAGTCGGTTGGTTGTTTTCACTGCTTCAGAATTCCCTCTGCCTGTGCCTCAGCCAGCCACTCCACCAGCCTGTTCCCATTGCCAGGGTTTTTCCATCGCTTCACTTGCTTGTCCAGACCTCTCTTCAGCCATCACCGCCCTCACTGCATTCCCTCTCGGATTTACCTCCACTGTCTTCAGTTTTTGTGTTTCTGCTTGTCAATAAAGCATTGTAAACTGTTCCTCTACACCTTGGGTTTGCTAGAAGCCAGTACAGTTTGTCAAATCACAAAATAAAATGTGACCTGTGTTGTTAGGACAGTTGCAAATGTAAATTCATTAAAATGAACCAGTTAAAATAAATGATTTACCAATTCACTTATATGTAGTGTTGGGCATTCCAAATAATTTTAGTGAATCAGTTTCTTCAGACGGTTGTAATGAGTTCAAATAAACGATTCACGATTCACTTAGCCTGCAAAGAGACTTTGGTAGAAAAGTTACATTTGTAGGTACTTGCAGCTATTTTTGACAGCTGTTTAGTTGTATTTAGTATAAATAAATTAATATTCAGTATTCAGTTTAGTATGTTATATTTATTAGCTTAATTATTTGTTGAAATTTGCCACCTTATTGAGTCATTGTTTTTGTGCCAAAATAAATTGTGTAGGATTTATAGACTTAAAAATTATGGTTTGATTAAAATTATATTATTACAAACATTTTTTTTCTTTAATAGTAGTCCTTTAATGTAGACTTTAGGTCTGCCAGGAGCCAGTATAGTTTGTCAAATTATTTTTGGACTATTTTTAAATCTTTCTGCCTCTGGCTCTAAGCTGTATCCTGGCTCAAATCCCTAGATAGATCAAGCCTATAAGATTATTATAAAATAAATGCCTATTTTATTGTCCACTAGAAAAATACTTAAGTCTGATTGCTTAGAAAAGAAATAGCACACCACCCCTCATGATTTCAGGTAGTTTTAACTTGAATGAATAGCTTACTTACATAGGTAATTCTCTCTATATTTCCCACTGGGAAAGGAGAAAGTATTTTAACTTTGAAAAAATTATACACATCAGCTTTAAATTTGTCTTATTGTCGTCTTACATTGTATACTTTATATGCTAAGTCTGTCGGCTAATCAAGATTGCTATTTATTTATAAAATGTCTCCAGAGAGTAAATATTTTGCAGATATTGTGGCTAAACAGCTGAGCTCTTTTTGATCATATAATTTTAAACCAATATGATCTCTGAAAGGGAAGAGCACCCATGCTTACATAAACAACATACAGTGACGGAACTTGGATTCTGAGATCATGTAATCATGCATGTATGGAGGTATGGATCCTTTTTGGACATGGTCCCATTTTCTCATTAATCCCAATACAATACACATGTGCAGATGCCTAATCAATGCCCGCAGGGTTAGAAGAGTCCTCAAATTGACTGCTTTAACATTGAGAGATATTGGAAGATGCAACCCAACAGCTTGCATGAATTATAAGCAGTGAGCTCGGTCGCAGCGCTGCTGTTATTCAGGTCTCTTGGCAAATGTTGTGAAATGTGCCTTGAAGAGAGAGCCAGACCCAATATGGTGCCCCCTGTCCCCAGAGGCAGGCCATGTCCAGATGGCTCTCTCTCTCTCTCTCTCTCGCTCTCTCTAAAGTTGCAAAAGATCCAAGCAAAAGAACAGTATATGCACTGACCTGCTTCCTTATTATTAGAACTATAAAGCTATAATGCATTAAAAATAACTGTATTAAAGATGTAACGCCGGGGTGTTTCCTTTAAATACACTCAACACGCAAGTTTCGCTTCAGCAGAGCTCCAGCTCCAGCTCCACTTATTTCAAAATGAGAGTGCTTCTGTATTTACTTATTTTGTATTATTCCTTCATATCTTGCGGTTTACATCACCTGAAGCTGGTTGGAAAGTTTAGAGTGCATCTGTGAGCTGTTTTCTTCCTCTCCTCAGTAAGGCACCAGCTGCAGCGCTGCTCTCACGCATCATCATTAGACTTTCATATGATCTCATGCTATGTTAAATGAGATCAAGCGACAATTCAACACCGAAAATTTGTAGGAAATTTCGACTAACCGTTTCAGCCCTAGTGCAGTCTAGCACATTTGCAAGCATATGCCATATGCCCACCTATTTTTCTAAGGATTTTGCATTTAGCCAAATAACGATATGATATCAAAGGCCACCAAAACAAAAAAGTAGTTTGACCCGTACCTTTTCAAACTACTGAACAGATGCCACCTCACCATTAAGTAAATTGTGGAATTTATATTTGAAAAAATATATAGAGATTCTCCCTTGATAAATTCAGAGTATGCCCACCTCTTCCATCCCCACCACATCACATCACAGCCCTAAACCCTAAACTTTACTGTTGGTGGACAAAAAAATGTCATTTAGGAGCAAACAATGCCTCTGAATCATGCTCACCATTGTTTTTTGAGACATGATTACTTCCTGGTTCCCATGTGAGCAGAACCCATGTTTCGGTGGCTTATCACTCATTATCGTGAGAGGGAAATGTGATCTTGCTTGAATTGATGCAAAAATGTCTTATTACTAATTTGGCTGAATGTGTTTGATTTTAAGGGTACATTAGCTTTCGAAAACAACATGTTGATTTCCTGCGTGATCATGTTACAAAAAAAACACCCCCTGCCCCCCCACAAACACAATAAAATGCACCATCATTACAATTGTACGTAATGTACTACTCATACGACACTATGAACTGTGTAAAGATTCTTCAAAAATGTTTTCTAATGTCTTCGGAGAGGTATGAGAGTGATTAAATCATTTCAGAATTAAATCTTTTCTGAACTATTACTTAAATTGGAATTGACATATATGTTTAATGTGTGTGTTTTGTTCAGATCGGCAAAAGTTTTTATATGAAAAATGGTGGAAGAGCAAAATAGCCACTGAACCTGCATTCCACAGGCTTCGTTTTACTGTAGATACAAAGTGAAATTGGCCTTCCTTCAAAAGATTCCAGAATGCCTCACAGGGTTCTCTTAATTGAGATTAAATCAAATGTGATCAATGAGATGAAGAGTAAAGCAGAGCTCAAAGCAATTAGCACCTGTCTTTCACTCTCATAAGGCGAGAATCATTCCGATGTCTGCTACCATGACATCAATCCAAACTTGTATGGAGGATTAAATGAGCTGAATCATATCTTCAACAGATGTGACTCTCTTCTGCACCTGTTCTGCCTCTTGTGTCAGATGAAGGTGGCCAGACTCTAGAAGAATCTACTTCCAGTGTTAAAGATGAGGGGTCCCCTGCACCTCTGAGGACACATCTGACATCAGGTTGGTCCTTTCAAAACCCAGGTTCTGCTCAAACCTGGTGAAGTCTGGCACCACTATCAGTGCTGTACTCTGATTTCTGTTAAGAACGAGCTTAAGGCTATGCAAGTAGATGACGTCATAATATCTTGCAACGTTTAGTGAAGACCCAGAATTGTGTGTTGGAGATGGCGGGGAGTTCATGTGATAAATGGAAGCTTTAGCATAAGTTCTGCCAGGAAGACTCAATTGTTACGTCACTCATTACCTTCTCATCTATCCAATCGCGTTCTAACACTTGCAGTATAAAAGATGGGTACTTACACATGTCTGAGTTCACAGATGCTGACGCTTTCGTTCTCCTCCACCCTCCCCACCACCAAGATGATCCCTTCCTTCCTACACACCACCACCAGGATGGTCCCTTCCCATACCTCACTGGGGGTCGGCTGCGCCCCTGCCTTCATCGCCAGGCAGGAAATGCAGAGTCCGGACCCCCGGATTGCGAGCTACGGATGGGGCCTACGCCAAAGAACTTTTATCTTTATATTGTTTGCCGAGCTGTAAATAAATGGTTAATTGTTCAGTATTATTCTCCCGAGTCTTTCTGGTAGAACTGTACCTATCCAAGGTGATCTCATTCTAATTCATTTTGTACATTTGGTTACACAATGAAACATACAATATCAACAAATTTGCACATTTTAAAACTGTTTCACATACACTACAGTTCAAAAGTTTGGAAACAAAAATTTGCATAAATCATTTTTATTAAAAGTAATGGTCAGCAACAGCAACTGGGCCGGGTCTGGAGCTCCTTTTTTAGTGAGATCAGTCAGCGGGCTGGTGATGTCCAAATAATTAGGCACAAACCTTCTATAATAGCCAGCCAGCCCCAGGAACTTTCTCACCTCCTTTTTGGTCTTGCGTGTTGGGCAGGTTGTAATCGCAGCTCAAATGCCCCTGCTCATGTCCCAAGTGGAACCCCAGATCCCACACCTGCACCCATCCAACTGCTCACTTCTTGGGGTTTGCCGTCAGTCCCGCCTGTCACAGCAAACTCAGAACAGCCCTCAGATTACTGTATATAATGATTTCATCCAGATAGGCAGAGGCGTAAGCAGAGTGTGGTCTGAGGATTCGGTCCATGAGGCGCTGAAATATAGCCGGGGTCCCAAACAACCCGAATGGTAGTGTCACAAATTGGTATAAGCAAACGGTGTGGAGAAGGCAATTTTTTTGCAGGATATTGGCATTAATTGGATGTGCCAATAACCCTTTGACAAATCCAGTGCTGAATAAAAGTGAGCTGTGCCCAACCGATCGAGCAACTCATCGATAAGAGGCATTGGGTATGCGTCAAATTTACACACCGCATTTACTTTCCTGTAATTGCACATAACCGTACAGACCCTTTGCTCTTAGGTACTAGAACAACCAGGCTGGACCAATCGCTGGAGCTCAATGTGGGGAGAAATACGAGCACTTTATCTCCCAGGGCAAATTCCTGTAGCCGAGTACCCCTGTTATATGGTCGGCTTTGACGTTACTAAGCTTGGACAAAATTCTTCTGTGTTAGTTGACCCAAAGTGTAGAGTTCTGCTCTAAGATCAAGAACATATTGAATTTCATTTTTACTGTTTGAAGGTCCCTCCTTCCAAGTTTCCCATATGACATTGAACACGCCATGCAGCCACCCTCCCATACAGCAGCTCAAATGGGGTAAACCCTGTGGAGGCTTTTGAGACCTCTCAGACTGCAAATAACAGGGGTTCGAGCCATTTATCCCAATTTATAGCATCCTCGTGCACGATCGAGTTTTATTAAATCGTTCCACCAACCCATCTATTTGTGGATGGTAAACACTGGTGTAAATCAATTTAAAACCCAATAATACGTACAGTTTGTGTAGTGATTTTGACATAAATGTAATGCCTTGATCTGTGAGGATTACTTTCAGAATCCCAGCAGATTATTCTGAAGAGTGCCTCCGCATCACTATGTGCTGAGATGTTGCAGAGAGGTACTGCTTCCGGATATCTTGCATAGTCCACCAGAACCAATACAAAGCTATGTCTGTGTGCTGTCTGCTCTAATGACCCTATGAGGTGCAATGAAAGAGTAGTTCTTAGAACACAAATTAAGATTTTTGGAATAATATCTTAGCTCTTTTCATATAATGAAAGTGAATCTGTGCTAAAATCTTGAAGCTCCACAAATCACATAAATCAGTATAGTAGTCAAGTAGTCTAATCCATGTCTTCAGAAGCGATATGATAGATGTGGTGAGAAACAGATCAATATTTAATTCATTTTTTACTAATTCTCCTCCCTGCTCAGTCAATCTCACTCAATCTAGCCTACTAGACAGTGCTCAATTCGGTTACATGTACAATTCAAGTCCAACATTTTGATGCAAATACGCTTTTTGGCCCACTGTTTAAATTCACTTTAGAAATAAATGACTGTGTTTGCATTAAATCCTCATCAAGATGGGCATTGGCAGAAATATAAATTGTATTTGATCATTTAGGCACTTAACTGCATTAGCGCTCAAACATTAGCAGCATGTTAATCAAACAACACGCAGTGACAGATGTCAGGAAATATAAAGTCAATCTTTTATACTTCATCTAGATCAACCAACAAGTAGTGCTCTTGCTATCGCGATTGTTTGATGGAGGACATCTCTCTTTTTTTCCGATAAACATCTAGATCATTTTATTGCCCAAACCTATTGCTAACATTGCATTATTCTCTCACAGCAGCCCAATAATCTCAGTGATAGATAGTTAAATTACAGGCTACGTAATAGACAAACAGAACCTCAATATGTTTCTTCAAATTAGAGGCAGGATTAATGATGATATCTGGCTTGAGCAAGTTAAACTCACATGACACGATCAAGCAATTCAAATTTTCACTGTGAAAAGCCCTTCCAGGTCGTGTTGATAGATAAAACTAAAATCAGGACAGGGAAGTAGCGAACACAGATGGTGGGAAAATAGTGCAGTAAAAGTACAGTTACAGCACTTAAAATATACTCAAGAAAAAGTATACAATTTTTAAACTACTTAAATAAGTAAAATTCTTGGGGAAAAGTTGTTAATTACAGAAACGTGAGTATTTGTAATTCGTTACTACACCCCTGAATATGGCAAACTCTGATTGGATTAGAAGCTTGATGGATGTGACACTCATTCTCTTTTTTCTTTTTTTTTCATTGGCTCTATTAAGAAACTCAGGGGAAAAAAAGCACTTTACATTACATTAAACACTTCTTGTAAGATTAACCTTGAATCTATGAATGGAAAACTCATTAAAATACATTTTTGTTAAAAACATTTTTTTGTGTATATTCAAGTGTGTGTTCATTAATCAATAATGCATTACCATGACCCTCACTATAAAATAATTAGTAATTCATTTGTATTTATTTGGTAACACTTTACTAAATAAACTCATTACTTATGGGTTACCAGAATTATTTAAAAAAGACCTCCAGCAATATCAAACCCGCCAAAGTTAATAATTTGTAATGAACAGAAGAGATATCCCAAAGAATACACATGTAGGGCACAAACATCTGTAAGCTATGACACTCTACCAGACACTGTAGCAATGATTTAGAGAGCTGTTACGTTCATTAATTAATTCCCACAAGAACACACGTGGGGTGCATGTTTCTCTGAAGGCGAATTTCATGATCATGTTCACAATAACAACATAATCATTCACATTTTAAACACATGTTTATGTTTTGATTAGTAATTAATAGTAAATCATAAATAAGCCATAGTTAGTAGATAGTTCTCAATGTGGAAAATCAAATTCAGTAATTAGTGATTATCTAACAGTGAATTACCTCACTCATCAGTTCGCTATTAATTACTGATTGGTTAATCATGTTTCCATATTAGTAAATAGTAGTAACTAAAGTGTTAATGTAGTACTACTCATTAATCCTGTATTCATTCCTGCATAATTACTTATTAATGATGGGCCATTATTCTAAAGTGTTACCTGTTTTTTGTTTTTGGCTTCATTCTGAATAAATTCTAAAGATTGTTGTGCATGAAAATACCAGGAGATCAGAAGTTACAGAAAAACTCAAACCAGCCCATCTGGCACCAACGATCATGCCACAGTCGAATTCCATATTTTCCCCATTCTGATGGTTGATGTGACATTTTTGAGGGTACCACCTCAAGTCCAACACTCAAAATCCAACAGCAGGTCTCTTACAAATGAAATATAATAGGACTGAATATAGAATATAAAATTACTTAAAATAAGTCATTTCTATCTTTGTATGGCTGAATGTAATAATCATTAAAACTCAAGTATTAATTATAAGTGAAACACTATTCATTTATTTACAATGTATTTTATTGATGTGTGTGTGTGTGTGTGTGTGTGTGTGTGTGTGAGCGCGCGTGTGTGTGTGTGCGTGTGTGCGCGCGTGTGTGTGTGTGCGCGCGCGTGTGTGTGTGTGTGTGTGTGTGTGTGTGTGCGCGTGCGCATGTGTTGTCACAAATGTTCCAACCAGTCTTTAGAAATCACACTGAACAGAATGAGGCTGTAAGTTAGGTATATCTGTGTTAAAATAAACGTGATGTTGTTATTCATATTTAATGAATTTCAGTTATTATAAATGTACTGTATGAATCATTCCCTGAATACAATATTCTATGAACCTCAAATGATTTGTGCAGATTTGTACATCTCTAAAGTTGTACATCCATTCGTCTGTCTGTCTGTCAACGTTCTGTCTGTCTGTCTGTCTCTCTAGCTGTATGGCTAGCTGTCTGTCTGTCTGTCTGACTGTCTGTCTGTCTGTGTCTGCCTGTCTGTCTTGTTGAGAGTCAAAAGCAGATTCTTCTATTCAGCACTTACAGAGCCATTACAGCTGATGTATAATAAGAAACCAAAATAATCTTATCTGATCTTGCACACAGCATTGTGTTTTTTTCATGCTTTAACATTTCCTGTGGCAGGTCAATGAGTCTTTGAAAGAACACATGGTGTCACAAATGTCAAGAATTCTCTCCATCTATTAGAGGAAGGGAGTGTGAGTAATTTGCTTCGAAATATCAAGGTTCTGCTCTGGTTGCTACATCTGCTAATGTGATTCATTTGCTTTATCCCCCTGCTGTGACAATCAAAAAACATTAGCAGAACAACCAAATCTTTCGGTCTTTAATAAAAGTGGCATTGGTGATTTTAATCCTGCAGCTTAGAGATATTGCTTCCATTCTTTTCCTCTTGTAGTTCCCTGAAATATGTCCTATATCAAAAAACTGTTGCTCTTGGTTATATCTTTATCAATCTTCTGCTGAGTCTTAAAAATCTGGACCTGCTTTTTGTCCTCTAAATTTAGTCTGCATGAAAATAAGCATGCTCAAAATCATATGAATCACTTCAAATGAGAAGGAACTAGGCCACACGAGGAACTATGCTACATGAAGAAGCATGCAGTAAGTAAGGAATAATGTGCAGTCAGCCGTTAATTATCACAAAATAAAAGGTTTCAATTAACTATTGTCATATGAACCATTCATATAGTTTGAAAACAGCATTATTCTTGATAGGCTTATTTCAAAAATGGTGCTGTTTGACTGTTCTTTGGATGAATTGTGGTAAATTTAGTCATCTTGCCCCTGCAGTCAATACAGAATATTCTGACTTTCTTTAAGGATTAACTGTCAAATAGATTATTGTATCACGGTTAAAGCCTACAGCCATTGTCACATTGTGAATGATATTTAAAATCATATATGAACTTGAAATATTTACTTCAGCAACTCTGGCACACTGACACAAGAAGACAGATGAGTCATGTTGTCTCTGGGCATATTCGAAATTATCAAAACATTTTCTAAGGTGTTAATAGTAAGATAATACTGTAAATGTTACTGTACATGATTATTTATTAATGAAATTATTATGCATTTTTGTTAAGAATTGGTGAAGTGTGTATTATTTTTTCGATGTCAAAATACTTTATAGAGCAAATCATTTTCCTAAAAATGTATGTCCATCCTGTATATAAACATCAAATTGTTTATTATTTTTCCAGGAGTGTTGGTTATTCATGTTTTTGAGACGTTGCATACATTACAGCTGGTTTTCTGTAAAGCTGAATAAATAATTCTGATTTATAATGTAGTGGCCAGCATCATTCAATCACTGCCAACCATGTTAAACTAACATTATAAATTCTGAATCTATGTATTGATTACCAGTGTCCATGTCTGCCAAACATGTTGAGGTGTCCAAACATTATCTACAGTCTGAAAATGAACTTTTGGTTGGAATTTTAGTGAATGGACTTATGCTCCTTATTTAGTGAATGATATAACCTCCAATGTCTGGACTCAGGACAGTTTGCAATTTGCATCATTTTCATCCTAAATCCATATAAAAAATATAACATATTTTTCAACTTTTGTGAATAATGTCCCAAATTTAACAGATGTGGACACGATGTTTATCAGCGTGCTGTCATGCAAAAAAAAAGCAGCATATCAAACAAAACTAGAGACGCTACTTTTTACACAAAAGCAGGTTTAAATGAAAACAATTAAAGAGGCTTCTTAACAGAGGCGATTTTGCTGGCACTGTGCCCGTAGGAATGCTTCAAGGAAATAGGCACGTTACTTGGACCTCATTAATGAAAAATAGCATAAATAATTGTGTTATTGAAATACTTTATGTAAATTGTTGTGTTGAATTGAATGTGACAAAATTTAAATCATATTTAATGAATGAGTCATGTTCATTTATTAGACTGTACAGAATGAAAAAAAAAACATACTTGACAGCTATTGGGCAAACCTTAAATAAACCTTACATACTGTATATTGACAGCACATTCATAATCACATCCGTCCAAGAAGAGATTAATTAGACAATGCTAACGTACAGAATTAGTCAAGATTCAGCTCCAAAACTGCAGCATGGAAGCCACAACTCAATTTCTGAGGCCGGTGTCACTGCAGCAAGTGGCCAGGGTAATTGGAGCAGAAGGTGAGATGGTGTTTGAACTGATGAGAGGGTGGAAGAGAGATAGATAGAGAGAGACGGTGAAAAGTGTGGCAGTGAAAGACTAGAGTTGTGAGCTCTCTCTATAATTAAGGCCGCAGGGAACCGCTTCCTGTACCGGAGAGAAGTGACAAAGCAAGAAACCATTCAATTCTCACATCAGTACCTGTGATGAATCATCTGATGATCTAAATCTCATTAAATTGGTCATGGATACTCGTGCACACTGAGTACAGTAGATCACAGCAGTTTGTGGGAGAACATTTGATATGTGTGTGGATGAGAGATGGGGGTGGGGGCTTAGCAACAGCACTTATTATTATTTATACTATTTAAAGTAAAAAAAAAAAAAAAAAAAGTATGTACTCTGAATAGGAGGCTTTTTTTCCTCTGGGGTTATAAATGTTAAAGCAATATTTCTGAAAAAAATCTTATTTCTGTCTTATTTAATGTTATTATAGTATATATATAGCTTCAAAAGGCTTGGAATATATTGCACAAGTCATATGGACAAGTGCACTGTATATATATATAGTGCACTTGTCCATATGACTTGTGCACCATATTCCAAGCCTTTTGAAGCTATAGCTATATGGATTTCAAAGATGAAATATGCAATTTCTG
The DNA here is from genome assembly GCA_032164185.1 of Moxostoma hubbsi. Classification (NCBI taxonomy): domain Eukaryota; kingdom Metazoa; phylum Chordata; class Actinopteri; order Cypriniformes; family Catostomidae; genus Moxostoma; species Moxostoma hubbsi. The sequence continues at coordinate 8,743,029 of JAVLUX010000018.1, forward strand.
CATAACTAGCAACACCAAACAGAATTGCAAAAATAAACAATGATTTCTAAACAACATTCTGAATATGCCCCTCGTCTGCAGTTATTCAACAGTCAGACACTCACACCATTGGTTGCATAACATTCTTGAGACGGGTCTTAGCAGGTCGTTCAAAACAAATACAGGAATTTTTATAGCTTCACATAGACACAGTGATTAAGGTTTTTAGAAAATTAAACTATGAATGGCTTAATTATAATTGTTTCTGCATTTTAAGCTGGTATAGAAGAATTAATTTTAACACTGAAAACATTACATATTTCAGATTTAAGTCATTTGTTTCACTGTAAACCCCTCTACCAAAGCTCTCAATAAAAAACTTTATTCATCACCAAAAATTTTGGTTTTAACATAACCTCGCAATATGTTGATCGATCACTGCCATGGAGACGAAATTCACTGAGGTGTTTACAAGAGTGGGGGATGTCGAGAAACGGATCGAATATCTGGAGTCATCGAAGAGGGAATTATCTGCTTATCCACTAGCAACCACGGTGGATTTAGAGTGTATCTGGAAGAAGTTGGAGGACACGGAGAATCGTAGCCAGCAGAATAATATCCATATTGCTGGAATTCATGAGGCTGAAGAGGGTCAGGATATGGTGAAATTCCTGGATGGGCTCTTTCAGACCATAAGCTGGAAATCGAGCAAGCTCACAAGGTTTCAGCTTGGTGATCCACAGAGGAAGACAGCCCCTGATCAATTCTGGCCAAATTTCTGAGATCATCTGATAAAGATCTTGTGTTACGTGAGGCGAGGAGTAAAGGAAGGCTTTTTTGGAAGAACCACAGCATTTTCTTGTTCCCAGACTTTGCAAATTCGACAAGAGAGAAACGTGATCTATTGAAGGAATGCAAGAAACACTTACATCAATGAAAGGTCGCTTTTGCACTGATATTACCTTGGCGGGAACTGGCTGAACAGTCGAAGTAATATTTAATGAAACAAAAAAACACAAACACAAATGCATACATGGCAGCTGCATGTGGCTCTCTCTCTCCCAATCTGCCACATCCAGCTGCATCTATCCCTCTCCTCAGCTAATTAGCCCGATTGGGGGCAGGGCGTGCGTAGTCATGGCCCGGTCCGTCCTCCTCCTCGTCACAGCCCCTTAGAGCAACAGTGATGGTTCACAGGATGTGTAAAAATCTTGGTCTTACAGATATTTGGAGACTTTTGAACCCATCTGGTAAGGACTATACATTTTTTTTATCAGTTCATAAGATTTACTCTAGAATAGATTTTTTTTAGTCCCTCCTTTCATCTGTTGTTGATTGCTCAATTAGAAACATTTTTCCTGGTGAGTTTACAGGTGTTGCCACATATGGAGAAAAGGAAATCATATAGTTGGCACTTTAATGTATCCCTTTTGCAAAATCCTGAATTACAACCAATGTTAAAGTCTGAAATCAATGTTTATATGGAGACCAACTGGTCCTCAGTATCCTCTGTGGCGTGGCATGGGAGGCACATAAGGTGGTTCTTAGGGGCCAGATCATACAGTATGCCTCATTCACCAAAAAATCCAAAGCACAAGAACTCGTGGAGTTGGAAGGGAATATTAAAAGTCAGAGCTGAAGCTACGAATATTGTCTGATGGCCTCAGAGAATTGACCCGATTGAAATACAGATATAATACTATTTTGTCACAGAAGGTGGATTTTTGGCTATTCAGAGCGAGACAGTCATACTTTGAGTCGGGACACAAAGCAGTAAAACCTTTGGCTAGATATATAAAACAGACAGAGTCTTTTTCTTCCATTCCCTCAGTAAAATCTGTTGGTGGTGAAATATTTACCTCAGCCATTGTTATTAATAAAGCTTTTAAATAATTCTATCTTGATCTCTATAGTTCCACGTCTTCATCTACAGATGAACCTTGGAGGAGCTTGGCGAGGTAATTAAGGCCTTGCCTACAGGCAAATGCGAGATAACGGTGTAACATAACTTCTCCAATTAGTTTGATAGAAAGGCTTTGCAATGGCGAAATAGGGGCAAGAACTTCCTGTTCAATACAAAACCAGGGAGTGCTCTCTAAGGTGGAAGCAAACAATAACCCAAATGTCTGAGACCGAATCCATAAAAATAAAACAAAATCTTTGGCAGCACTAGCCCACATTTGTCAATCGGCCTATGCAATTAACTGAAATACAATCTGGCATGTTTACTATTCCAAATGAAGGACTTCACTATGCTATCAAATTCCTTGAAATAAGAGAGGGGGACAGCTATAGGCGTAGACTGTAGCAGGTAGTTGAATTTTGGAATACAATTCATTTGAATAACATTAATCTTCCCAATCAAAGATAAATCTAATGAAGCCCACCTGCTCACATCGCTCAAAAACCTTTTTATTAAAGGGTCAAAATTACAAATTTGCTGGTAATAAAATACCTAAATGCTTAATGCCGAGTTTGGGCTACTGGAAAAGTGTCCAGAATGTTTAATTTGGACATGTATTTAAATTTTGCCTCGAGCATATGGCTGAACCCAAAATTATGTATTAATAAATCCCCTTTCTGCTGGTCAGATTGGATTGTTGAGGACCTTTGAATTTTTTTTTCTAAATTTTGGGATTCCCAGATCTAAGTTCTTTAGTTATTTACAGCTGTGCCACCTGCTCTGTACTTTTTTTGGGGGAGTAGCATACACCCCCTTAAAGTGGCAGATACTCTTGGAAAAGGTCATGAGGCGTCCGTGTATTACTCGAGCTTCAGCTTCTCTCAAGAGATTATGGGAGAATTAAACTTAGTGTTGGAGGAGGGAGTGTGGGCTGGGATTCTAAGAAAAGTCTGCATCTAGACATGCAAGGGTGCACCTTATGCAATTCAAGATATTACATTGATTCTATTGGACCCCTTCTAGATTCTATAGGTTTGGTCTTAAAGACAGAAGATGGAGACACAACCCATGTTTTTTGGTGGTGTGTTAAGATCCAAGAATTTTGGTTGAAGGTTCATAGTTTTATGTGTGACGTATTGGGCACTCCAATTTCATTTTGCCCCAGGTGATGGTTCAGTCATCAATATAGGGAATAAACACATAAAAAATGGTGTCCTAGCTAGTGTTATGATCGCCAGGCAAATTGTTTTAAGGGAATGGAAGTTAGCTGGAGTGCCCCCATTTCAGGGGTGGTGCACAGAGATGGGGATGGTGGTTTTGTTGTGGTTTCTGCCCCATTTGTGAAAAATCACTCTGAAATACTTGGAGATTTTGATGCCAGAAAATAGACTTTATTATCAGAGATAACAAGCCGAGTTGCCCCTGCAGAAACAACTGATGTTTCTTGAGTTTACACTCGCTTACATAACAAGGCGTGGCTAAAATCTTCCATACATTTTGTTCTGTGTCTTCAGTCTGTTATTTTTAAGAAGGGAAAATCTGGAACCTCTTTAAGGGGCCTTATCATATATTTTCTCTAGTGTCAAACCATGAGACTCAAGTTTACCATATATAAGTACCATATGTGATCACGCATTGAATTCTGAGGGGCCTAATTTTCACAGGCCTCTATACTCACACACACACACACACACACACACAGTAAAATACATACTTGACCATCAGAAATAATTGTAGAATAAAATGGCTATATTTACACTTGATTAATTTATATTTAACTTGATAAAAATGTTCCACATTGGTGGCTTTCAAAGAAGTGTTATCTAGATGACTGGGGAACTTGCATTTGTTTGTTGGGAAATGGGGCAACCATCTAGTGTTCTTGGAGGCTCTCGAGGAGGGGCAGTGGATAGAGAGGTATAGTTATAAGTTATTATTATTTTGTTTTTTGTGTGTGTATATACTCATGTGTGACCACAGGAATGTTTGTGAGGTCAGAGTGGGGTTGGGGATTGGGAGGGGTAATAGTGGGGGTTAGATGTTTATTTTGTGTATATATGTTTTGCTTTTCATTGTTTACTGTATGAATCAATAAATAATATTAATCACATAAAAAAAAAAAAGATTTGCAAATGCCTTCTGAACTGACAAACAAGATTAATAATCCAAAAAATTGTTAGCTCATTATATCTAATGCATTTGCTTATGTAAACAATTAGAACCTTAGTGTGAAATTAATAAAAAAAAATGACTAATGTGATATCACTCCAAGTTTTTGTTCTTGAAAACATTTTGATACTATTTTGTTTTCCATCTTTATGATCAATAGAACTGATATTATCCAACCACAGTTTGGACTACACCGATTGTGCTCCATCGATTTTTGGAGCTTCTATCAGATTATTTGATGCTGATTGCAAGATGTATCTTATTGTGAGATCTGAATGGTTCACTGGATTTTCAGCACAAAGAGAAAATCAAAGGAAAAAGGGGGGAAAGACTGAAGAAAAGAATAGAACAGCATCCCAATACTTGGTCCTAATAAAGTAATAGTATAACAAGCTGTTTGTTCCTTTGCCAGCCTGTCTGGCAAGAAAAATACAATGCCCTAAATAAATGAATGTACCACCAAGGTGACAGTAATGAACACTTAACTTCAGTTGTAAACGAGAGAAAAGAGAGAGTTTTTTTTTTTAAAGATCTTCTTTTATTAGCCGTAGAGAATGAAATGGAGTTTTTAATCTAATACAAAGCTGCACACAGGAGACACTTAAGTTCAATGTGGCAGTTATTTTTCTTTAAATAAATGAACACAAAGCTTTTCCATGTTTCAGAAGCTCTCCTCCTGTATTATATTCTGCAGCTTGGGGCTTGTTTTCTTAATTTTCCTCCTGGGTTCATTGAAAATAAACCTTGAAATCAAACATGTTGGTTTACAATTAAAGAGAAAGACTATGTGCTGATCTTTTTTTGTTATAGTCCACAAACATTCAAGCTAATTGCCTTGCAGGTTTTAAAGCAGGGCTACACACGGCAGAGTTTTCCATAACTCTTGTAAATAAAAGGATAGCTCACCCAAAATAGAAAATTCTGGCATCATTTATTCACCCTCATATTTTTACAAGCCTGTAAGACTTTCTATCTTCTGTAGAACACAAACTGAGATGTTTGGCAGGATGTCAGGCTTAGTCCCATTTATTTTCATTGTATGGGAAAAAAAGATGAAATTAGTATGTTTGGTTACTGAGGCTCAACATTCTCCTTTTGTGTTCCAATGAAAGTCATATTGGAAGATGATAAAGAATGACAGATTTAGCATTTTTGGGTAAAAATATTCCTTTAAATCTGAGTGGGAGAGTTTTGAATAACAAGTCACTTTCCACTCTGACTCACATGCCTTAAACCTCCTTCCTGATTTGGGATCAGGCACCTAAACCTAACCATAATTGAGTAAAAATGTAATTTTCTGAATACCTCTGAATATCACTCATAAATGATTATGCAAATGTTATTACTTCTGGTTTTAACACAGCATCCAGGATGTGGCAGTGTAATTGGTAACTCCACCTCATTTTCCTGATGATTAATCAGTCAGGCAGCATTGTCTGTTCTCCCTATGGCTAATTAGTGTTGGGGAAAGAGTATATATATAGATTGCGTTCTTCCACCAGGAATTTTCTTTGAGTAACTGCCCCTTTTTCTTGGCTGTTATACGTCATTGTCAGAGAGTGGGGTTAGGAGTGTTTTCTGTCTGTTGGCGGGTTTGATCGCTGCCCATTCACAGGTAGGAAGATCATTTTGATTCCGCACTAATGCGTTCAATCTCCCCTTCCTGGGGGGTAGGTTTATATATGACGAACGGTATGTTTGTTTACCATCTACAGTACGAATTTCTTATCTCTTCGGTGTTGATCTGTGTTTGCTGTTTCCTCGCGCAACTGGTATGTAGCTCTTCTCATGCGATTGTTCTAAAATGAATATTTATTTTAATCGTAAATGTTTGTTTTAGGCGACCCGAGTGCGTTCTTTTTCGAGGGTCACGTGGTGGGGAACTCACTGTCTTCAAGATGCTGTTGCTTTGCTTTACTGTTTTGCTTTGCTTTACTGTTTTGTGGTGTTTTGTCAATTTGGGTAAAATTGGAACACATCCTGACCGCAAATGGAGCTGCCACTCGCCATCTAAGACCAGTGTTTCTCTGTACGCTTAATAATTTCTGGTCTTTCAGTTATTGCAGCCTGTGTGTGACCAAAACACCAGCTTTGTGATCCGCTTCGGACTTCGGAAGTCACAGTATCCTTTTTGGCTCCTCTGAGCTAAATTGATGTTTCTGCCCATGCAGTTTGAATTTAGTGTTTGAGTGCTTTTTGATTTCTTTGTTTTTTATTAATTATATGATCATTTGGTTAATTTTCCCTTCTGTGTTCTTAGGAGCTGAAGGTCCAGTGTGGTGATAGCTGTTCCCCACTAAATGGTGGTGGTGCCCCTGTCACATGTGGAGTGCTGTGTATTCACAACTGAATCTAATGTTAAAATAAATTATATATTTTGGTATTCACATCTATCGCCCTCTTGTTTTGAAACAACAAACCTGTGTGCCCTTTCCTATTTGTGATTTGGGTTATTATTCCCCTGTTAATTACAGGGTGGCATAGTCAGCTAATCTATTGGTTTTCCCTGACAGCATCAGCAGCATTCTCCCCCCTCGACTGGTGCCACTGACCTATCCTCCTACCTTCCCGCTCCACTACACAGGATAGCTGACACAACATACTTCCAGTTGCAACACAAGCAGTATCAGCTCATGACCACAGATATAGATGGGGCAGATCTATCTTTTTTTTTTTTTTTTTTTTTTTACATTATTATACTCGTTCATACGGAGCCCCTGAAGTGACCTGTGCAAAAAAAAGTCTCACAGAGACTTTCGCGTGCGCACGTTAAACCGTTTGCAATAATGTTCATTGTTGTTGAAAAACCCCAGGGAGGAGATGGAGAGACTATCTACATGCCATTTACACATTTCCAAAGTAGCCTGCTAAAAAAAAAAATGTTTTATAAAGTTAATAATATTTTAAATAATTTTTTGATATAAAATTAGTTGTCATACAAAACATAAAATGTCTTATTACCTTTGGTTTGACACTACGTATGGGCAGAGTCATTTCTGCCTCAATGTGTCTCAGTGAGGGCTCGATGTAGAACCATATTTGAAAACTATTTTAATCCCGATTTTTGCTCGCCGACAGTTTTGTGGAGATCGGCGACAAAAAAACAAAATCATAGGAAAATCAGAGCTCGCACCCGTGAACGACGATCGCAATGTATGAATTATCAAAGACACGATCTGAGAGAATCGCCAACGCGTCGCGATGTCAGCGAGATATCTAGGATGTTAATTATCTGGACCTGTCTGCGATTCCAAATCGACTGTTTTGACTGAATGCAACTTCAGCGTTGACCTACAGCCAATAAGAGAGCAAGAAACGGAGTATGGGAAGTTTCAGTTGGAGGAGTCCTGATGTACCTGCAACAGAATATCAACTAGCATGGCTGTGGTATCAAGTCTCATTGGACCGAAAAAATAGAGGAAAATTAGTGGAACATTGGCAAGAGCACCTGTATCAATTTGATGTTTCATCTGAACTGTACCACAACCGGGTGGAGAAAGAGAAGAGTTGGAGAGAAATTGCCAATTCTCTTGGACAGTTAGGTAAGAAAATAGGTAGATTTTTCAGTAGAATGTACTTTTTCATATTGTAACCAATAAAGTAGATAATGCCTTGAGGTGATTAAAAACATACACATCATATTCTGAAATGCATAACATATGATCATGCATTTGTTTTCGTATCTCGTATCACTTCTCACGTGTACTCTGTTTTGAAACGTAATTTGTAGTCCAAGTAGAGTCATCTGGGATTCGTCAATAGTGAAATGTCTTGTAATGTGTTCACCCCTGTTGCTGATTCGTTGTGTAATTTGAAAATGCCACGACTTCCATGACAAGACAGACAGTTGTGTAATATGAACGGTACCACGATCCAACGTCTTTGAAAGGCGTGTAGTGTGTAGGAGGCATTAGGGGCGCTCTGGAGCTCTGGAGGGCAGCAGACTCTGCCCCAAATGCATTAAGATCTATATCAAACACTGTGTTACAGAGCTTTCAGCTAATTTAAGACTTAGAAATAGGATCAAAACTTTTACTAGGCCAGCGTTTAAATGCATATATCAGCACTTTTAAAACATTTACCAGGCAAATTACATTATTTACAGTTAATAGTACGGATCAATGTTTTCAAGTGTATGAATATTTGGGCGAGGATCTGCCCTACCTGCCCATATAGATGAGCTACGCCTGACCTCAAGGGAAGGTAAACACTTGGAGCTGATGCAAAAATATTGATCTATTTCTCACCCACACCTATCATATTGCTTCTGAAGAAATGGATTTAACCACTGGAGTCTTTTTTCTTTTCTTTTTTCCCATTTGGAATGCCCAATTCCCATTGTGCCCTAAATCCTCATGGTGACGTAGTGACTTGCCTCAATCCGGGTGGCGGAGGACAAATCTCAGATGCCTCCGTGTCTGAGACGTCAACCCACGCATCTTATCACGTTGCTTGTTGAGCGTGTTACCAAGGAGATATAGCGCATGTGGAGGCTTCACGCTATTTTCCGCACCATCCATGCACAACTCTGCACGTGCCCCACCGAGAGCGAACCACATTATAGCGATCACGAGGAGGTTACCCCGTGTGACTCTCCCTCCCTATCAACCGGGCCTATTTAGTCGCTTAGGAGACCTGGCTGGAGTCACTCAGCATGCCCTGGAATTCTAACTAGCAAACTCCAGGGGTGGTAGCCAGCGTCTTTACCACTAAGCTACCCAGGCCCCCGTTAACCACTGGAGTCTTATGGATTACTTTTACACTACCTTTAGGTTCTTGTCCTAGAGAGTGAGATATTCTTCTAAAAATCATTGTTTGTGTTCAGCAAAAGAAAGAAATTCCTACACTTCTGGGATGGCATGAGGGTGAGTAAATGATGTAAGAATTTACATTTTTGGTTGAACAAACCTTTAAGCATGGGTTGAACATCTGGTTTTCTCACCATCTATTGTCTGAGGTTCTCTCTCCTTGAGGAAGCACTACTGTATATGTTTGGCTTGCAGGGTTTTTTTAGTCGAAGTGGTTGTTTTGCTGTTTGACCCCTAAGTTTAGTTAATAAGTGTGTTAGATGACTTGTTTGTCATAAATAATAAATGCAAACACTTTTTATGGTGACACTCGACTTTGGACAGCCATGTTGCCCCAACTGACTAGAGACTAGACAACCACTGTGCTCACTACAACTTTTTGTCAGTAAATTAATTCAATACATAAAATAATTAACATGTTACTTATTTTGAAAAGGGAAAAAAAAAAACCTCTGGTATTATGGTCAATTCAAAAATGAACATAAAAAATTGAAATCTGATTGTGCAACATGCTTGCGTACTGCATTAGCGCAAACACTGATCATGGCTTGCAAACTAACTCTGATTATGGGGATTTTACACTTTTACTTTTCATGCAAAATGAAATAGTTGTACTTATTTTTAATTATTTATATGCACGCACCCTTCTCCCCTGAGGAGTGGAAAAGTTGGAGCTGTTTTCTCATTGAAATGCATTAAGTTCAGCTAGCAAGGCAGCCAGCAGGCGGAAGAGCACAGGAATAATTTACGCTCTGAAACAGACAAGCCAGCTCACAGAGCACAGATGAGAGGGGGAGTGTAGAATCACTGCATGCTGCATTCTAACACTTTATTAAGCAGCAAGCCTCCTCCTAAAAATCCACATTCATCGGTTTTGCCCAATTTGTTACCATGTTCAGGGGTGGACTAAGAAGAGAAATCAACCAAGGGTTCGCTGTCCTTTTCTGCATATTGCTGTCCTATTTCTGCATCCCCTTTGGCAATTCGCGGCGAAGTTTTGTGGCCCGTTCTACATAACGCGGCGGCTCATTTCAGTTTATCACAGCCCAATTGGCTCTTTCGCAGCCAGCCCGCCCGGTTCTCCCGATGGCCAGTCCACCCCTGATCGGCCCCAAAGTGCGTCGGCCCACCGGGAAAATGCCCGGCATGCCAGATTACCAATCCAGCCCTGACCATGTGAATATCGTCTTCCACTATAAAATCGTCAACAGTGTCAAATGTATTTATTATTTATTGTCAATATTTGCCCTCTGGAATTGATTTTCAAGTGCATTGTTTGCTTCTGTGAACGTATTTGGTTTTTCAACCTATAAAATGCAAAGCAGACGAGTCCATTTATGTAAGATACTTCAACTTACTATATAAATGTAAATAAATTCTCATTCTGATCAATTAAGCATGTTATCTGTAAAATCAAATCAACATCATATGCAAAAATACCTTAAATAATAAACACTATCATAACACAATAAACACTATTAGAGTACATTTAAACATATACTGGTTTCTGAACACTGGAAGAGGTGTATACATGCAGTTAATACCTTAAGGATTTATTTCTACTTTGTCAAAGACTTGATATTTTTTAAGATGAAATGTGGCCTGCTACATCATTTTGAGTCACTTTAACCAAGAAACACATTTTGAAATTTGCACTTGTAAAAATGTCTCAGCTTCCTATAATTATTATGTTTCTACTCCACTCTGTTGCCTAGATATGACCATTTAAATGCTAGCTTTGACATTTTACTTGAGTGCATAAAACACAAAATGTACAAATATTTCCAATATTAGCTACGAAACAGGAAACAGAACAATTCACTATGGATGAATTTTTGTCCTAACATTTTAGTGGCATTGTTCCTTGAGCTCTGGTTCATTTCTGACCTGCCAGTCACTAATAAGAAAGCCTTGTTCACTGAAATGAAAAGTTGGATCTGCTCGGAGAGTAAGGGTGTAATTCTACTAGACTGTACCCAAGCATTTCAGATTTATTGGTAAACATTCCAGGCCTCTAATTGACAGTTTAATGATGGACTAGCATTGCATGCCTCACACTAAACAAGTGTTAATTACCGCACACTTAGCTCTCAGCACACATGCCCTTAAGGACACTGTGCATGTGAACTTCACCGACTGTCTGGTGTGCAGCATATGGAGGAACCAAATATAGTGGACTTGACCATGAGTATGCGGTATTTAATTTAGTTTAAAAGGCAAAACTTGTTGGTTTACTTGGACTCTTCAGGCATCTGTTCATTTACAGCCTGATTAGCATTAGGAATGTATTGAATTGTGTGCCAGAACAACAATTATAAGACAGACTGTAATTGATTTACATATTCAGCATGCCCCAATTTAGGATCATATCAATGAGCTTGAGCCAAGTGTCTTACATTTGAGCATTGAGAACTCTAGCCAGAAATATGACAGAAATATATGTCCCTCCTCTGATGTGTTGTTTATGAAATATATTGCAGGGCATATGAACTTTTTTTGTTACTAAAGGTTTTGAAGTACTCTCTTATAAAGAATGAAGACTGCTACACGTGGTACTTTATTAAATGATAGGCTGCATTATGTAAAATCGTGAGCTAGAAGATTGATGAAAGCTACCGAGACTGTTATTGACCATCTGTGTATTAGCTGGCAGGCTACAGTAACCCAATAATTATCACGCATTTTGGATTGAAGTGTTTGCTTGGAAATATAGTTTATGAACCTGTGCCACAGGATAAGGCAATGATAAATGGTCTGAATTTTGCCACAAGGTCTCTATATGTGTGATCTACACTAAAAAGAGGGTTCTTTGTGAAGTTCCATTTTCTCTTTAGCGTCGGTCCCAGGTGATTCACATGGCTGGCCGAAATCACACATTGCGACCTCTACATCATTAGCATACACTAATTAGCAGGGAAAATAAACACAGCAACCTAATTATTCAGAGGAATGAGACACAAACAAAGGAGAGAGTACTAATTACATTGCGTCATTATCAAACACAAATCAGTTTGGGTCAAAAAAAGCTGCTATTAAAAACGAGCGCAGCTTTTCTTTGCACAGGTAGGTTATGTCAATCTGTATTTATGATTTATTTATTTATTGCCAATGCGGCTGTTTATCTATCAACACAGATATTGTTCTACACCAGACATGCCTCATCAATGAGGTTATGATAGCTAAGAATAATATCACTGGTTTTTGTTTTTTGGGGGGTTTTTTTCAATTCATTCAGACAGTGCCAGCCCAATTTATTTTAGCATTATTTTTAATTATTATTAATATTTTAATAATAAATAAAGTATTCCATTAAAGAGTTTTAAGTCATGAAACAAACCAACCAGCTCCAAGGTGAATCACAACATTATAAACAATCTTTGAGCCAGAGAATTATTTGAAATTCGGAAAAAGACATGAAAAGACGTCATTGAATAAAAGCCTAAGTAAGAATATAAAACTATTGATTTTATCATAAGTATTATAATAATATTAAGCACATAATATATAACAAGTATACAAGTATATAGATATAGAATCAATACATTTTTATTTTATTGCAAAATATTCAGATATATACAATATATCTGAGCACTTTATTAGGAACACCTATACATCTACTTATTCATGCATTATCTAATCAGCCAATCATGTGGCAGCTGTGCAATGCATAAAATCATTCAGATACGGGTCAGGAGCTTGAATTAATGTTCACATCGACCATCATATCATAGTGTTCCTAACAAAGTGCTCAGTGAGTGTATAAGCAGTTTGAGAGTGTATGGAGACAGGCTCGATTGACTGGGTGGTCACTGCAGAGCTCTTTTGCTGTAGTTTCTTTGCCACAATTCACTGATTGGTGGATCCATTCTTCTCAGCAATATGGATATTGTAGTTCTTCACCAAGATTTCTGCTTAAACTTAAAAAAAAAATGTAAGTTGATATAATGTAGACTGGTGGCTTCAGAAGAAACAAATCCCATGGATTAACAAACTCTGAGCTCTTGGTAGCTCTGTCTTTAAAGGGATAGTTCAACCAAAAATGAAAATTCTCTCATCATTTATTTACCCTCATGCCATCCGAGGGTGTGTGAGACACAGATCAGCAGAAAATCTCGATGACATGCATGTAAGTGCACTGATAGAGATATAGGTCTATACAATTTTTGGAAGAATATTTCAGCTCTGTAGGTCTATACAATGCAAGTGAATGGTGACCAAAATTTTAAAGCTCCAAAAAGCACATAAAGGCAGCAGAAAAGTAATCCATATGACTTTAGTGTTTTTATCCATGTCTCCTAGGATTACAAACTAGAATAGGATTACAAACTATATATATATATATATATATATATATATATATATATGTGTGTGTGTGTGGTTTGAATCAGGTGTGTAAAATTGTTGCAAAAACTAAGCACATACACCAAACAAACATATTTTTTCTGCCTGTCTGAACAAATTTAAAAGAGCTGGTCCTTGCAGGACAGTCATGCAGCTTTGATAGCTGATTATCCTAGAAACCACACTAGCAAAATGCATTCAGTGTCAATTCCTTGAGGAAAAACTATATGGTAACATGGGCGGTGCTAGAGCTGGGGTACCAGGGCTTAAGCCACAAATATTTCTATAAACTTTCTAAAATTGCTTTTGTATCAAGTTGATCCTAAAACATAATATTTAACAATATATTTTTAATATTGAAGGAATGTTCTGGGTTCAATACAAGTTGAGCTCAATCAACAGCATTTGTGGTATAACACTGATTATCACCAAAAATTATTTTGAATTTTATTTTGAATTATTAATTTATTACTTTTCTTAAAAAATAAAATAAATAAAATCTTGGCTCCAGTGAGGCACTTTCAATGGAAGTGAATGGGGCTAATTTTTTAACATTAAAATACTCACATTTTCAAAAGTATAGCCACAAGACATAAACAATATGTGTGTGTTAGCATGATTTTAGTGTGATAAAATCACTTACTAACCTTTTCTGAGTAAAGTTATAACCAATGTTACAACTTCGTTGCCATGATTATGTAATGTCAACAAACTCTAAAATGACAGTAAAAATGAAAATGTAAACAACTTTAGAGCTCAAACTAGATTAAAAACTTTGAGTACAAACTTTAGGTTGGCTTGAGAAAGCCTAGCATAAAGTTTGAAGTAGTTGTAAAAGTTTGAAGATTTACGGTTTCTAGTTTGATGTAATTATAAGTAGTATTTTTCAAAGTTCAAAGTTTAGAGATTATAAAACCATTCAGTCTATCAAATAGATTAGATAGATAGATAGATAGATAGATAGATAGATAGATAGATAGATAGATAGATATTGACCCTCAGATAGATAGATAGATATTGACCCTCAGATAGATAGATAGATAGATAGATAGATAGAGTATGACCCATAGATAGATAGATAGATAGATAGATAGATAGATATTGACCCTCAGATAGATAGATAGATAGATAGATAGATAGATAGATAGATAGATAGATAGTTATTGACCATCAGATAGATATATAGATAGATTGTTATTGACCATCAGATAGATAGATAGATAGATAGATAGATAGATAGACAGATATTGACCATTAGATAGATAGATAGATAGATAGATAGATAGATATTGATCCTCAGATAGATAGATAGATAGATAGATAGAAAGATAGAAAGATAGATTGATAGTCATTGACCCTTAGATAGATAGATAGATATTGACCGTCAGATATATAGATAGATAGATAGTCATTGACCCTGAGATATAGATAGATAGAGTATGAACCACAGATAGGTAGATAGATAGATAGATAGTTATTGACCCGCAGATAGCTAGATAGATAGATAGATAGATATTGACCCTCAGATAGATAGATAGATAGATAGATAGATAGTCATTGACCCTTAGATAGATAGATATTGACCGTCAGATATATAGATAGACAGATAGTCATTGACCCTGAGATATAGATAGATAGAGTATGACCCACAGATAGATAGATAGATAGATAGTTATTGACCCGCAGATAGTTAGATAGATAGATAGATAGATATTGACCCTCAGATAGATAGATAGATAGATATTGACCATCAGATAGATAGATAGATAGATAGATAGATAGATATATCATTTTTTACTTAGTTGCTAGGGTAACCCAATCTGGTTGCTAGGCAGTTTCCAGGGTGATCCTTATCAAGCCTCCTTTTCATTCTGAGTGAATAAAGTCAACCCGGAAGTCTCTATGATTTTCTGTTGCATAGATATGTGATTTGTTACTTGGTTGCTAGGGTAACCATATCTGGTTGATAGGCAGTTACCAGAGTGATATATATCAAGGCTACTTTCCATCTTGAGTGAAATAAGTGAAACAGGATGTCTCTATGATTTTCTGGTGCAGAGATATGTGACTTGTTACTTGGTTGCTAGGGTAAACACATCTGGTTACTAGGCAGTTACCAAAGTGATACTCATAAGGCTCCTTGCAATCCTGTGTGAAATATGTCAACCCCTAAGTCTCTACGATGTTCTGGTTCAAAGATATGTGATTTGTTACTTGGTTGCTAAGGTAACCCTGTCTGGTTGCTATGCAGTTACCAGAGTGATACATATCAAGGCTACTTTCCATCCTGAGTGAAATAAGTGAAACAGGTAGTCTCTACGATATACTGGTGCAGATATATGTGATTTGTTACTTGGTTGCTAGGGTAACCCCGTCTGGTTGCTAGGCAGTTACCAGAGTGATACATATCAAGGCTACTTTCCATCCTGAGTGAATCAAGTCAACCCGGAAGTCTCTATGATTTTCTGATGCAGAGATATGTGATTTGTTACTTGGTTGCTAGGGTAATCACATCTGGTTGCTAGGCGGTTACCAGAGTGATACATATCAAGGCTACTTTCCATCCTGAGTGAAATAAGTCAACCCGGAAGTCTCTCTGATTTTCTGTTGCAGAGATATGTGATTTGTTACTTGGTTGCTAGGGTAATCACATCTGGTTGCTAGGCAGTTACCAGAGTGATACATATCAAGGCTACTTTCCATCCTGAGTGAAATAAGTGAAACAGGAAGTCTCTATGATTTTCTGGTGCAGATATATGTGATTTGTTACTTGGTTGCTAGGGTAACCCAGTCTGGTTGCTAGGCAGTTACCAGAGTGATACATATCAAGGCTCCTTGCAATCCTGTGTGAAATATGTTAACCCCTAAGTCTCTACGATGTTCTGGTTCAAAGATATGTGATTTGTTACTTGGTTGCTAGGGTAATCGCATCTGGTTGCTAGGCAGTTACCAGAGGGATACATATCAAGGCTACTTTCCATCCTGAGTGAAATAAGTGAAACAGGAAGTCTCTATGATTTTCTGGTGCAGAGATATGTGATTTGTTACTTGGTTGCTAGGGTAAACACATCTGGTTGCTAGGCAGTTACCAAAGTGATACTCATAAGGCTCCTTGCAATCCTGTGTGAAATATGTCAACCCCTAAGTGTCTACGATGTTCTGGTTCAAAGATATGTGATTTGTTACTTGGTTGCTAAGGTAACCCTGTCTGGTTGCTATGCAGTTACCAGAGTGATACATATCAAGGCTACTTTCCATCCTGAGTGAAATAAGTGAAACAGGTAGTCTCTACGATTTTCTGGTGCAGAGATATGTGATTTGTTACTTGGTTGCTAGGGTAACCCCGTCTGGTTGCTAGGCAGTTACCAGAGTGATACATATCAAGGCTACTTTCCATCCTGAGTGAATTAAGTCAACCTGGAAGTCTCTATGATTTTCTGTTGCAGAGATATGTGATTTGTTACTTGGTTGCTAGGGTAATCACATCTGGTTGCTAGGCAGTTACCAGAGTGATACATATCAAGGCTGCTTTCCATCCTGAGTGAAATAAGTCAACCCGGAAGTCTCTTTGATTTTCTGTTGCAGAGATATGTGATTTGTTACTTGGTTGCTAGGGTAACCCCATCTGGTTGCTAGGCAGTTACCAGAGTGATACATATCAAGGCTACTTTCCATCCTGAGTGAAATAAGTGAAACAGGAAGTCTGTATGATTTTCTGGTGCAGAGATATGTGATTTGTTACTTGGTTGCTAGGGTAACCCCATCTGGTTGCTAGGCAGTTACCAGAGTGATACATATCAAGGCTACTTTCCATCCTGAGTGAAATAAGTGAAACAGGATGTCTGTATGATTTTCTGGTGCAGAAATATGTGATTTGTTATTTGGTTGCTAGGGTAACCCTGTCTGGTTGCTATGCAGTTACCAGGGTGATACTTATCAAGCCTCCTTTCCATACTGAGTGAATCAAGTCAACCTGGAAGCTACTATACTGTGGCTATGAAGATTTTAGGTCATTACTTATTGGCTGCTTGATAAAAGAAATCCTCTGAGGGAGAGAGAGAGGGAGAGACGCAGGGCTGACAGGCCCTTTTTCGTCTGTGTGTGTGAAAACGTCAGTTGGGATTTAAATTTCTGAACATTCCGCAATGTTAATCAATGGGAGTTTTTCCGAGTTTTGATCGTCATTTTTAGGAAAACCGTAAGTCCGATCAGTTAGAAAAGATATAGCACACTATTCGGGATTAGTCTGAAGGTCTGTGCCGAGTTTGGTGCATGTAGCTTAAAAGCTCTAGGAGGAGTTACATTTAGAAATTTAGTCTCAGAATAATAATAATAACTAGATTAAAAAGTTTGAGTACAAACTTTAGGTTGGCTTGAGAAAGCCTAGCATAAAGTTTGAAGTAGTTGTAAAAGTTTGAAGATTTACGGTTTCTAGTTTGATGTAATTATAATTAGTAGTTTTCAAAGTTCAAAGTTTAGAGATTATAAAACCATTCTGTCTATCAAATAGATTAGATAGATAGATAGATAGATAGATAGATAGATAGATAGATAGATATTGACCCTCAGATAGATAGATAGATAGATAGATAGAGTCTAACCCATAGATAGATAGATAGATAGATAGATAGATAGATAGATAGAGAGTATGACCATCAGATAGATAGATAGATAGATAGATAGATATTGACCATCAGATAGATAGATCGATAGATAGATAGATAGATAGTTATTGACCATCAGATAGATAGATAGATAGATAGATAGATAGATAGATAGATAGATATTGATCCTCAGATAGATAGATAGATATTGACCCTTAGATAGATAGATAGATAGATAGATAGATAGATAGATAGATAGTCATTGACCCTTAGATAGATAGATAGATATTGACCGTCAGATATATAGATAGATAGTCATTGACCCTGAGATATAGATAGATAGAGTATGACCCACAGATAGATAGATAGATAGTTATTGACCTGCAGATAGTTAGATAGATAGAAATTGACCCTCAGATAGATAGATAGATAGATAGATATTGACCCTCAGAAAGATAAATAGATAGATAGATAGATAGATAGATAGATAGATAGATAGACAGATAGATATATCATTTTTTACTTGGTTGCTAGGGTAACCCAATCTGGTTGCTAGGCAGTTTCCAGGGTGATCCTTATCAAGCCTCCTTTTCATTCTGAGTGAAAAAGTCAACCCGGAAGTCTCTATGATTTTCTGTTGCATAGATATGTGATTTGTTACTTGGTTGCTAGGGTAACCATATCTGGTTGATAGGCAGTTACCAGAGTGATATATATCAAGGCTACTTTCCATCTTGAGTAAAATAAGTCAAACAGGAAGTCTCTACGATTTTCTGGTGAAGAGATATATTATTTGTTACTTGGTTGCTAGGGTAACCCCATCTGGTTGCTATGCAGTTACCAGGGTGATACTTATCAAGCCTCCTTTCCATCCTGAGTGAATTATGTCAACCCGGAAGTCTCTACGATTTTCTGTTGCAGAGATATGTGATTTGTTACTTGGTTGCTAGGGTATCCCTGTCTGGTTGCTATGCAGTTACCAGGGTGATACTTATCAAGCCTCCTTTCCATCCTGAGTGAAATAAGTGAAACAGGAAGTCTCTACGATTTTCTGGTGCAGAGATATGTGATTTGTTAGTTGGTTGCTAGGGTAACCCCATCTGGTTGCTAGGCAGTTACCAAGGTGATACTCATAAGGCTCCTTGCAATCCTGTGTGAAATATGTCAACCCCTAAGTCTCTACGATGTTCTGGTTCAAAGATATGTGATTTGTTACTTGGTTGCTAGGGTAACCGCATCTGGTTGCTAGGCAGTTACCAGAGGGATACATATCAAGGCTACTTTCCATCCTGAGTGAAATAAGTGAAACAGGAAGTCTCTATGATATTCTGGTGCAGAGATATGTGATTTGTTACTTGGTTGCTAGGGTAAACACATCTGGTTGCTAGGGAGTTACAAAAGTGATACTCATAAGGCTCCTTGCATCCTGTGTGAAATATGTCAACCCGGAAGTCTCTACGATGTTCTAGTTCAAAGATATGTGATTTGTTACTTGGTTGCTAAGGTAACCCTGTCTGGTTGCTATGCAGTTACCAGAGTGATACATATCAAGGCTACTTTACATCCTGAGTGAAATAAGTCAACCCGGAAGTCTGTATGAATTTCTGGTGCAGAGATATGTGATTTGTTATTTGGTTGCTAGGGTAACCCTGTCTGGTTGCTATGCAGTTACCAGGGTGATGCATATCAAGGCTACTTTCCATCCTGTGTGAAATATGTCAACTCCTAAGTCTCTACGATGTTCTGGTTCAAAGATATGTGATTTGTTACTTGGTTGCTAGGGTAACCACATCTGGTTGCTAGGCAGTTACCAGAGTGATACATATCAAGCCTCCTTTCCATCCTGAGTGAAATAAGTGAAACAGGAAGTCTCTACGATTTTCTGGTGCAAAGATATGTGATTTGTTACTTGGTTGCTAGGGTAACCCCATCTGGTTGCTAGGCAGTTACCAAGGTGACAGCCAACAGTGCTCCTTGCCATCCTGAGTGAAATAAGTCAACCCGGAAGTCTCTGTGATTTTCTAGTACAGAGATATGTGATTTGTTTCTTGGTTGCTAGGGTAACCCCATCTGGTCGCTAGGCAGTTACCAAGGTGACAGCCAACAATGCTCCTTGCAATCCTGAGTGAAATAAGTCAACCCAGATTTCTCTGTGATTTTCTAGTACAGAGATATGTGATTTGTTTCTTGGTTGCTAGGGTAACCCCATCTGGTTGCTAGGCAGTTACCAAGGTGACAGGCAACAATGCTCCTTGCCATCCTGAGTGAAATAAGTCAACCCGGAAGTCTCTACGTCATTCTGATCCTAAGATACACATCTTAGTGATTTTGAATGGATGTCAATGGTTCTTTGTTGCTAGGGTGCTTTAAATGGTTGCTAGGGCGTGGCTAAGTAGTTGACATGATGAAAGCTGAAGACTGATTACTCACCCAATGAAAACAAAGCAACTATCATGTCTCTAGGACATTCTGATCTGAAGATATCTTACTGTAAATGAAATCAATAAATGTGGTTGCTAGGGTGCTCTAAATTGTTGCTAGGGAGTGGCTTGGCAGCTGCCAATGATGAATCTCCAAAGGCTGCTTGTCAATATGAATGATATAAACCAACTCCCATGCTTCTGTGACATTCAGAATGGAAGATATCTCTCTTTGGATTTTGGTTGCTAAGGTGCTCGAAAATGGTTGCTAGGGAGGGGCTAGGAAGTGTTGAGGGGATTCATGATTGGCTGTTTTACTGCCCCAAGTCAAACGAGACCACCCTCGTGTTTGTATGATAATTCAGTCCGGAGAAATCCCTTTGATCTTTTTCAAAGGAAGTCTATGGGAATTGTTGCTAAGGTGCTGTAAATGGTTGCTAGGGCGTGGCTTGATAGCTTCACAATGATCCTGAGAGACTGATTGGTCGTCTGAGTAAAATGAGCCCGCCCCCTTGTCTGTAAGACACTGTGATCCAGAGTTATGTTCAATACAAAATCTACCATAGACTTAACATTGGGGCAAATTTGGGCAGCTCCTGCCCCCCAGGGGTGCAACTTTTACCCCATTGTGAGGTACGTTCTCACAGAGCCTGTCAGCCTCTTCAAATGAGGTAAATCACAAGTCTCTGCGAAATTCTCGCTCTGAGCTATGACTCGTCAAAATTCGGCTCAATGTTAAGTCAATGGGATTGTTTGCCCAATTTTTTGCCCCTGGGGCAAACACCGTACCCCCGATCGCTTATAAAAGTCATAGCACACCATTCCCAAATAATCCGCACGATTTGACGCCTCATTCGTGGGTCAGCGACCAAAAATTTTTTCAAAAAATTCCATTGACTTACATTGGGGCAATTTTGGGCAGCTCCTGCCCCCCAGGGGTAAAACTTTTACCCCATTGTGAGGTATGTTCTCACAGAGCCTGTCAGCCTCTTCAAATGTGGTAAATCACATGTCTCTGCGAAATCCTCGCTCTGAGCTATGACTTTTCAAAGTTCGGCTCAATGTTAAGTCAATGGGATTTTTTGCCCAATTTTTTGCCCCTGGGGCAAACACCGTACCCCCGATCGCTTAGAAAAGATATAGCACACTATTCGGGATTAGTCTGAAGGTCTGTGCAGAGTTTGGTGCATGTAGCTTAAAAGCTCTAGGAGGAGTTAGATTTAGAAATTTAGTCTCAGAATAATAATAATAATAATAATAAGTTTAAATAGGATTTCAGTAAGTTGGCTTTCTCAAGCCAACCTAACTAGATTAAAAAGTTTGAGTACAAACTTTAGGTTGGCTTGAGAAAGCCTAGCATAAAGTTTGAAGTAGTTGTAAAAGTTTGAAGATTTACGGTTTCTAGTTTGATGTAATTATAAGTAGTAGTTTTCAAAGTTCAAAGTTTAGAGATTATAAAACCATTCAGTCTATCAAATAGATTAGATAGATAGATAGATAGATAGATAGATAGATAGATAGATAGATATTGACCCTCAGATAGATAGATAGATAGATAGATAGATAGAGTATGACCCATAGATAGATAGATAGATAGATATTGACCCTCAGATAGATAGATAGATAGATAGATAGATAGTTATTGACCATCAGATAGATAGATAGATAGATAGATAGTTATTGACCATCAGATAGATAGATAGATAGATAGATAGATATTGATCCTCAGATAGATAGATAGATATTGACCCTCAGATAGATAGATAGATAGAAAGATAGAAAGATAGATTGATAGTCATTGACCCTTAGATAGATAGATAGATAGATATTGAACGTCAGATATATAGATAGATAGATAGTCATTGACCCTGAGATATAGATAGATAGAGTATGAACCACAGATAGATAGATAGATAGATAGTTATTGACCCGCAGATAGTTAGATAGATAGATAGATAGATATTGACCCTCAGATAGATAGATAGATAGATAGATAGATAGTCATTGACTCTTAGATAGATAGATAGATATTGACCGTCAGATATATAGATAGACAGATAGTCATTGACCCTGAGATATAGATAGATAGAGTATGACCCACAGATAGATAGATAGATAGTTATTGACCCGCAGATAGTTAGATAGATAGATAGATAGATATTGACCCTCAGATAGATAGATAGATAGATAGATAGATAGATATTGACCATCAGAAAGATAGATAGATAGATAGATAGACAGATAGACAGATAGATATATCATTTTTTACTTGGTTGCTAGGGTAACCCAATCTGGTTGCTAGGCAGTTTCCAGGGTGATCCTTATCAAGCCTCCTTTTCATTCTGAGTGAATAAAGTCAACCCGGAAGTCTCTATGATTTTCTGTTGCATAGATATGTGATTTGTTACTTGGTTGCTAGGGTAACCATATCTGGTTGATAGGCAGTTACCAGAGTGATATATATCAAGTCTACTTTCCATCTTGAGTAAAATAAGTGAAACAGGAAGTCTCTATGATTTTCTGGTGCAGAGTTATGTGATTTGTTACTTGGTTGCTAGGGTAAGCCCTTGTCATTGCTAGGCAGTTACCAGAGTGATACTTATCAAGCCTCCTTTCCATCCTGAATAAATTATGTCAACCCGGAATTCTCTACGATTTTCTGGTGCAGAGATATGTGATTTGTTAGTTGGTTGCTAGGGTAACCCCATCTGGTTGCTAGGCAGTTACTAAGGTGATACTCATAAGGCTCCTTGCAATCCTGTGTGAAATATGTCAACCCCTAAGTCTCTACGATGTTCTGGTTCAAAGATATGTTATTTGTTACTTGGTTGCTAGGGTAACCGCATCTGGTTGCTAGGCAGTTACCAGAGGGATACATATCAAGGCTACTTTCCATCCTGAGTGAAATAAGTGAAACAGGAAGTCTCTATGATTTCCTGGTGCAGAGATATGTGACTTGTTACTTGGTTGCTAGGGTAAACACATCTGGTTGCTAGGCAGTTACCAAAGTGATACTCATAAGGCTCCTTGCAATCCTGTGTGAAAAATGTCAACCCCTAAGTCTCTACGATGTTCTGGTTCAAAGATATGTGATTTGTTACTTGGTTGCTAAGGTAACCCTGTCTGGTTGCTATGCAGTTACCAGAATGATACATATCAAGGCTACTTTCCATCCTGAGTGAAATAAGTGAAACAGGTAGTCTCTACGATATACTGGTGCAGATATATGTGATTTGTTACTTGGTTGCTAGGGTAATCACATCTGGTTGCTAGGCAGTTACCAGAGTGATACATATCAAGGCTACTTTCCATCCTGAGTGAAATAAGTCAACCCGGAAGTCTCTCTGATTTTCTGTTGCAGAGATATGTTATTTGTTACTTGGTTGCTAGGGTAATCACATCTGGTTGCTAGGCAGTTACCAGAGTGATACATATCAAGGCTACTTTCCATCCTGAGTGAAATAAGTGAAACAGGAAGTCTCTACGATTTTCTGGTGCAGAGATATGTGATTTGTTAGTTGGTTGCTAGGGTAACCCCATCTGGTTGCTAGGCAGTTACTAAGGTGATACTCATAAGGCTCCTTGCAATCCTGTGTGAAATATGTCAACCCCTAAGTCTCTACGATGTTCTGGTTCAAAGATATGTTATTTGTTACTTGGTTGCTAGGGTAACCGCATCTGGTTGCTAGGCAGTTACCAGAGGGATACATATCAAGGCTACTTTCCATCCTGAGTGAAATAAGTGAAACAGGAAGTCTCTATGATTTCCTGGTGCAGAGATATGTGACTTGTTACTTGGTTGCTAGGGTAAACACATCTGGTTGCTAGGCAGTTACCAAAGTGATACTCATAAGGCTCCTTGCAATCCTGTGTGAAATATGTCAACCCCTAAGTCTCTACGATGTTCTGGTTCAAAGATATGTGATTTGTTACTTGGTTGCTAAGGTAACCCTGTCTGGTTGCTATGCAGTTACCAGAATGATACATATCAAGGCTACTTTCCATCCTGAGTGAAATAAGTGAAACAGGTAGTCTCTACGATATACTGGTGCAGATATATGTGATTTGTTACTTGGTTGCTAGGGTAATCACATCTGGTTGCTAGGCAGTTACCAGAGTGATACATATCAAGGCTACTTTCCATCCTGAGTGAAATAAGTCAACCCGGAAGTCTCTCTGATTTTCTGTTGCAGAGATATGTTATTTGTTACTTGGTTGCTAGGGTAATCACATCTGGTTGCTAGGCAGTTACCAGAGTGATACATATCAAGGCTACTTTCCATCCTGAGTGAAATAAGTGAAACAGGAAGTCTCTACGATTTTCTGGTGCAGAGATATGTGATTTGTTAGTTGGTTGCTAGGGTAACCCCATCTGGTTGCTAGGCAGTTACCAAGGTGATACTCATAAGGCTCCTTGCAATCCTGTGTGAAATATGTTAACCCCTAAGTCTCTACGATGTTCTGGTTCAAAGATATGTGATTTGTTACTTGGTTGCTAGGGTAACCGCATCTGGTTGCTAGGCAGTTACCAGAGTGATACATATCAAGGCTACTTTCCATCCTGAGTGAAATAAGTGAAACAGGATGTCTGTATGATTTTCTGGTGCAGAAATATGTGATTTGTTATTTGGTTGCTAGGGTAACCCTGTCTGGTTGCTATGCAGTTACCAGGGTGATACTTATCAAGCCTCCTTTCCATACTGAGTGAATCAAGTCAACCTGGAAGCTACTATACTGTGGCTATGAAGATTTTAGGTCATTACTTATTGGCTGCTTGATAAAAGAAATCCTCTGAGGGAGAGAGAGAAGGAGAGACGCAGGGCTGACAGGCCCTTTTTCGTCTGTGTGTGTGAAAACGTCAGTTGGGATTTAAATTTCTGAACATTCCGCAATGTTAATCAATGGGAGTTTTTCCGAGTTTTGATCGTCATTTTTAGGAAAACCGTAAGTCCGATCAGTTAGAAAAGATATAGCACACTATTCGGGATTAGTCTGAAGGTCTGTGCCGAGTTTGGTGCATGTAGCTTAAAAGCTCTAGGAGGAGTTACATTTAGAAATTTAGTCTCAGAATAATAATAATAATAATAATAAGTTTAAATAGGATTTCAGTAAGTTGGCTTTCTCAAGCCAACCTAATAATAATAAGTTTAAATAGGATTTCAGTAAGTTGGCTTTCTCAAGCCAACCTAATAATACAAGAGTTTTAACAGAAGAATTGATGAAAGTGGTTTTATAAAATTATAGACTTCGCATTTCTGTGTCTAATCCCTCCAGAAATTAGCCCCATTCACTTCCATTGTAAGTGCAACATTAACCAAACGTTAACCAAAAAGAGAAAGGAATGTAGGGATGAGTCTAAATACATTTTTGTATATGCACGTATATGCAAAAAGAGCATTTGCGACACCTCAAAGGTGAATTTTGAAGCTGCCGTGTTTTTTAGGTTTGTTTGCTTTTAAGTATGCAATTCTATATGGCTTCAGAATTCACATTTGAGGTATGACTCTGTTTATTTTATGTTGTATTACAAAATGTCCACGTATTGTCAAGTAATATTCACCACAACCCTTTATTTTACTCATAAGCTGAAAAAACTATTATGAAAATCCTAAGGGAACCCATGGCAAACTCTCTTCCGGATTTTTGGACTACAAACTCATTCGAACTATGGAAAACCGAAAGGGACAATATAGTTTGTTTGTTTTTAAATCACATTTAAGTGTTAAAAGCATGACATTTCTGAACTTCGAGCATATCTGCAGCTGAGACTAATGTTAGTGGGACATTTTAGTTTGTTTCAGTTGTCTAATATTTAAAGATTTACTAAACCGTATACTGTAAATTACATCTCACAGATGTCTGGGTAAGCCCTGAATATATCCACTCACCCTAGAATCGCCACTGATGATGGTTTTATCATGGTCATCGGCGCTGCAGCCCTTGGCAACAAGCCCACAATTCCCACACATCTGATTCCCAGACAAGCCCCAAGGGACAAACTTCACTGCACCATACCATAATGCCAAGCGGGATTGAAGGAGATAAGCAATAGGAGCTCTCTTTTCTGATGTTGTGTTCTTTAATTACCACTCTGTTTTCCACCTGTGCCTGTGTTTAGGGTGGTGTGGAGTGTGTAGATCATTAGTTTGCTGCCAGCCGCCACACAGCCGCCCGTCAACGTGTCCTTCACGAACCGCTGCGCCACTAAGAAGTCATTTACAACGCTTCTCCCCATATGGTTTCATCACTATTCCGGCACAGACTTTGCTGCCGCTCATAAAAACCCAGGGACCGTCAGCCTTTTTAAAAATGGCATTATCCAGCTTAATGATGAAGCTCTTTTATAGCAGAGAGAAAAAAAAGAAGTAATAAAGAGGCTGTGACTGGAATGCTGTCAGTTCACATAATAAATTGACTGTTTTTCATTCAGGGGTGTGTGAGATGCAGATCAGCAGAAAATCTCGATGGTGTGCTTGTAAGTGCACTGATAGATATATAGGCCTATACATATAGGCCTAAACTAACTGTCTAAGTCAAGTGAATTATTGATGTTTTGTGATTTCGCTGTCAGAGTTGGTCTGGGCGATATATGTTTGCAATTATTTTGCAGGCGATACAAAAAAAAATCAACAAAAATAATGAATATCGCAGTTATTTGAATGCACTTTTTATGTTGCCATTAAGTTTTCTTAAAAAGTGTCATTACTGAAATCACATGATTCATTTCGCGATCCCTCCTTATCGCGTGACTTGCGAGTATGAGGGTGCTAAGACCAGTGTGGGATTAGTTGCTCAAAAATAGTAATCTGCTACAAAAGAATAATTACATCCATAATATTGTAATTTGATTACTTTACTGATTGCATCCTTGAAAAGTAATCTATTTACTAATAATTTTTAAGTTACTTTCTAAAACAATTTTCCAACCTAGTCTCATAGAATAAACGTTATAGGAGCACAATTTTTGCAAACTAACTTTTACATGCCTAATTGCCGCACTCTCCTGGTGAAATTGAAACTAAAGGCACCACAACATCTGTTTTATATACTTGCGCACAAATTATGACTACAACGGATGGTTGTGAGTTTATAAACACTTATATTTTCCACTACGGACACACTTCTATGTGAGCGCAGCGTAGTTCTAGCGGGAAGACTAGCAGCTGTACATCATCACACTATTAGCTGGGTAATTCTTAGCCAATCGCACATAAGCCATTGCTTTATAAGTCTGCTCACAATCACATTGCTGTTTCAGAGCGCTAACACGGCAACCTCCACCACCCCACCACCACCAGTTGAGCCCCGTCCCGCACAGGGGTAGGCTCCTCGACCCTGCCTCCTATCTCCGGCAGGATATGACGGTTCCGAGTACAACTCCCTCGGACCGCCAGATGGGGCCTACGCCAAAGAGAGACATTACTTTTCTGTTCTACATTCATCAAATAAATGGCATCTTAAACCTCACCCAAGCCTGCGTGTCTTCCCGATAGAAATGTTATGATACACATTTACTATATCGCATCAAAACGATACATTTTAACGGTTGTATTACAGACCCACCTTCATTTACACAATTATTCCAATGTGATTAGCTTCTGTTGTAGCTTACCCGATAGGACTATGGACTCAGAGGACCGAGGCTCGAGACAAGCAAGCAAGCTGACCTGTGAGATGAAAGTGTCTCGAAATTACGTTGCCTTTAAAAAATGTGCTTTTAACATTATCGGTTAGGTTTAGGTGTTGCTTTATGTTAAGGATTTCTATTTTCTTCACCTCTCATTTCTTCAGCTCTTTTTAAAACACTATTTGATAGGTTTAGGTTAAGGTTTTCAGTTAGGAAGGTACGTTTTACTCATTAAATCTGTCGAATAATATTTTTAGCGCCCTCCACTGGACATTCCACTGAGAAACTGCAGCTAAGCATGTAGTGAAGCATATCATTTCGTTTTGCAAACATTTCGCCACAGTCAGGTAATGTTCATGAAACCAGGCTAAAAGTTTCACAGATAAGTTTTTTTTTTTTTTTGCTCAATAAATTAAAAATATTTTTCTCCTTGTTCATTTTCGTTGTCCAATAAGCTGTTACAGACACAGGGTCGGAGAGTAACAGAATATATGTAATGGGATTACAAATTACTATATATATAAAAACTATATTTTACTACAGTTACAATTAAAAAAATTGATAATCAGATTATAGTTACATTCAAAAAGTATTTTTATTACTGCAGAGATTACTTTGCATTGTATTGTCATTTGTTTAATTTAATATTTAGTCTATTCTGTTAGAAAACAAATATCCATATAAATGATCCAATCCAAAGAGCGTTTGAACAACAGTGAAACACTTTCTTAAGATATGTTAAATACATACGAGCAGACAGAGAAGTTTGGAGCAGCAGAAAATAGAAACAAACATTGTGTAAATCATATTTTTTATCAATAAAATCCACGTTACATCATATTTTTTTTTTCTCTAGCAAGACCTTTGATATACTGTAGGTCAAAGATCTTGTTCTTCATGGGAATTTTTGTATTGCCTTTCTGTAAAAATATCAAAAAAATCCTTAAAACAATTTGCTTTATCTATTTTAGAAGCAACACTGCATAGATATTTAGGCTTTTTTCAGAGAATGTGTTTTTAACATGTATTTGTGTATTTTGTCTTACTGTACTGGTCAATTTTTTTATAGTCAAAACAAGTGAAAAAATCTGATTTTGACTTCAGCAGTAATAACAATATTAGTTTTGGTAAGGTTTTGTTTTGTATGTGTGTGAATCAGTTCAAACTGTTTCAGTGAATCGATTCACTTTAATAAATAATGTTGTTTAACATCACGTATTATTATATACAGTATGTGCATAATCATGAAAATGATTAGGCTAAAAATCCTTTGTCATCCATTTGTGTTAATTTAGCGAACAACAGTGTGGAAAACTTTCCTTTATTTTTTCGAGTTTTAGTTTTTACATTAAACAAATAAAATTTGCCACAATGACTGTTTTGTAGACTTGGTGGTTTCTCTGAATGACAATTTTTTTTTATTGTTGTAAAAAATGTATTTGTGTGTGTGTGTGTGTGTGTGTGTGTGTGTGTGTGCGTGCGTGCGTGCGTGCATGTGTTTCTATATAATATGGCTGGGTGAAATAGAAACATATACATAATAAATATATATATATAATTTAAAATACTAGCATAATCAATTTGGTAAAATAATGGACTGGATCATTTATGACCAGTTTTGAGTCACGCTGGCACACAAAGTGTCATTAGTCTAATGATTCAGTCTATTCTGTACACTTTGTATCTCAGGGAAAATGCCGTCAACATGTAGACAAAGTGTAACAGATCATCCTGCAGGCATGCCCTGGATCTAGGAATTAATTTGCTGTTTCAATTCTTACAAAAGCATGTTGCAAGAATGAGCATGCATATGCTTGTAAGTCAAGTGTTATGATGAAACCTCAAGTGCCAATGGACTTTAGTCAGTGTAGACCACATTTTTAATTTAAGGCAAATGAAAATGAGGCTGTGAGGGATAAACCGATAGTGTGTTGCATTATATTTTTTGTGTGCCTTATGGTTGATCGTTAAAATAATAGTTTATCTAAAATTATAAATTATGTCATTATTTATAGCTCATATTTTTTCCAAACCTGCATGTTGTTACCTTTTCTGTGGAAAATAACAAATATTCAAGTACTTTTCCATAAAACAAAAGTTCATAATGACCAAAATTGCCATTAAAACACCAATAACAAGAGACTTTGTGACTTATACTCAGTGTTACTCAGTGTTGGGTAAATTACTCAACTAAGTAATCCACTACAAATTATTACTTCTCTAAAAATGTAATCAGATTATTTTACTGATTACATCATCCAAAAATGAATTACATTACTAATTATTTTACTTTTAAGTTACTTTCTAAATCACTTTTCCAAGAAAAGGTTTTGGTTTTCAAATTCAAATGTCTACACTGAAGCATTATGACCACTCACAGTGGATCTAGGAATTATTTTGCTGTTTCAATTCTATGCTTGAGCATCTTAAACTCACCAAAAGTAACCAACATAGAGTGAAATATAGGAAACCAGTCCCAAAAGGAAATTTCAAATCAGAATAACAACCCTGGCTAATCAAAGATTAGAACCCACATCAAGTTTATTTATTTAACATGTTGGTTGAAAGATTGAGTTTAATTGGAAAGGTTTGAATTTTACAAATATGAAAAAAGTATACAGTACAAATAGTAGTTTTCCCTATTCCAAAAAATAATAATTCTGCCATATCTGTTTTGACAATGCAATATGTCACAATAGACATACTGTATTGCAGCAAAAGCAAGTAACACAGGGTAATGTGTAAAAACCACATCATTTAATTTGCTCTCTCTTCCTCTATTTGCATAGGTGGGACATTAAACCGGAGTGTGAGTGGTAATTTGAACACCAAACATGTGATAAACAGGAAAAACTGTGAACTTCGATGTGAAAACAAAGTCTTCATTCTTCGCTTTTTTTTAACACATCCAAATAAGCTTCCCTTTCATTAAGGATAACATCACCTTCCCTCCCACATCACACATCTAAAAGTCCTGTGTCTCAAAAGTCCCATTTTTCACCAGTAATGTGTTTCTCATACAACTAGTTATGTTCTTGAAAAATGTTTTCTTACAAAAGCATGTTGCAAGAAAGAGCATGCATATGCTTGTAAGAAAGTCAAGTGTTATGATGAAACCTCAAGTGCCAATGTGAGTGATAGACTTACAGTGTGTTGCATTATATTTTTTGTGTGCCTTATGGTTGATCGTTAAAATAATAGTTTAACTAAAATGATAAATTATGTAATTATTTACAGCTCATATTTTTTCCAAACCTGCATGTTGTTACCTTTTCTGTGGAAAATAACAAATATTCAAAAATGTATTTTCCATAAAACCAAAGTTCATAATGACCAAAAGGGCCATTAAAACACCAGTAACAAGAGCCTTTATGACTTATAGCCAGTGTTGGGTAAGTTACTCAAACGAAGTAATTCACTACAAATTACTAGTTATTTCTCTAAATAATGTATTATTTTACTGATTACTTCATTCATTGAATCACATTACTAATTATTTTACTATTAAGTTACTTTCTAAATCACTTTTCCAAGAAAAGTTTTTAGTTTTCTGCTCAAATTCAAAATATCTACACTGTTGAGCCAAAGCATTATGACCACTCAAAGTTGAAGGTAAATAATTCCTAACAAGGCCACATGTCAAGGTCTGGGTAGATGAAGTCTGGTAAACGAACAATCAGTTCTTGAAGTCAATGTGTTGAATGCAGGAGTAAAGACCTGAGCAAATTTGACAAGGGCCAAATTGTTATGGACAGACGACTGGGTCAGAGCATCTCTGAAACGGCAAGGCTTGTGGGGTGCTCCCGGTCAGCAGTGATGAGTGCCTACTTACAGTGGTCCAAGGAGGGACAACCCACAATCCAGCGATAGGGGGTTGGGCACCCAAGGCTCATCGATGCACGAGGGCAACGAAGGGTACCCGTCTGGTCCGAACCAATGGAAGGTCTACATTGGCACAAGTTACAGAAATATTAACGATGGTTTACAGGAGGAATGTGTCACAACACAGTGCATCGCACCCTGCTGCGTATGGGGCTGCATAGCTGCAGACCTGTCAGAGTGCCATGATGACTCCTCTCCACCGCCAAAAGCACCTACAATGGTCACATGAGCTTAGAAACTGGACCTTGGAGCTGTGAAAGAAGGTTGCCTGGGCCGATGAGTCCAGTTTTATTTTACATCATGTGGACGGACGTGCGCTGTTTACCTGGGGAAGTGATGGCACTAGGATGCACTGTGGGAAGGTGACATGCTGGTGGAGGGAGTGTGAGGGAGTCAATTTGGCACGTGCCACCTACCTAAACACTGTTGCAGACCAGGTACACCCCTTCATGGCAATGATATTTCCTGATGGTAGTGGCCTCTTTCAGCAGGATAATGCACCCTGCCACATGGTTTTGGAATGGTTTGAGGAACATGATGAAGAGTTCAAGGTGTTGCCCTGGCCTCCAAATTACCCAGATCTCAATCCAACTGAGCATCTGTGGGATGTGCTGGACCAGAATGTCCGATCCAATTTTGCTGCTAATATCTTGATGTTAGATACCACAGGACACCTTCAGAGGTCTTGTAGAGTCCATACCTCAGAGGGTCGGTGCTGTTTTGGTGGAACGCGGAGGACCAACAGCATATTAAGCAGGTGGTCATAATGTTTTGGCTCATCTGTGCATATTTCCTTTTTTTTTCTCTCCTTTTCTCCCCAATTTGGAATGCCCAATTCCCAATGTGCTCTAAGTCCTCGTGGTAGTGTAGTGACTCGGCGGAGGATGAGTATCAGTCGCCTCCGCATCTGAGACTGTCAATCCGTGCATCTAATCACGTGGCTTGTTGAGTGCGTTCCCGCAGAGACGTAGCGCGTGCGGAGGCCCACGCTATTTTCCACTCACCAGGCGCCCCACCAAAAGCAAGAACCACACATTATAGCGACCACGAGGAGGTTACCTCATGTGACTCTACCCTCCCTAACAACTAGGCCAATTTGCTGGCTGGAGTCACTCAGCACTCCCTGGATTTGAACTCACGACTCCAGGGGTAGTAGTCAGCGTCAGTACTCGCTGAGCTACCCAGGCCCCTGCAATTTTCTTTTTAGTGCAAGTACCTATAAGTAATTACTTTAATTGAAAATCAGTAAGTTATTCGAATACAGCAACTAATTACTTTGAAATGGCATATACACAACACAGCTTATAGTGCTATTTTACAAGTCTTGAAAAAGTTTTCTTCAAAGTAAAGTTTTTGGTTGTGTTGATTATTCTCTGTTAAATAAATAGCAACTGAACAGCAGAGTTTGGGCCCAGTTGTTAATTAAGATTTTGAAATTAATTTTTTCGGAATGTACCAAGTTAGAAGGTTCCATGTAGAATTTACAACATTAGCTGATAGACAATTCTATAGACATTATAAATGAAATACAGTATACCCTAATGAATCAGAATCTAATCAAATCATATCTAATTCACCTCGTTGAAATGGAAGCGAATCGAGAGCTGGCAAATTATAATCAAATTAAATCTGGAAATCTGTATCGATAACCCAGCCCAGTTCCTTCATTTAACCCTTCTGAAGTGCCTTCCAACAAAGACTTCTATTGTAAGTTCCAGTGGTTGGGCAAAACTTATTAGCTCCCTTTCAATTCATTACATTAAGTGTGCTTTTGAAATGGAGTGATGATGCAAAATTATTGACATTGGTAATCAACAGAATTTCCCAAATTCTGAAAGACCTTAAAGGAATATTCCAGGTTCAGTACAAGTTAAGCACAATTGACAGCATTTGTGGCATAATGTTGATTACCACAAAAATAAATTACAATGGAAGTGAATGGGGCCAGTGCATAAACGTTAAAATACTCACTATTTCAAAAGTATAGACACAGGACATAAACAATACGAGTGTTAAAATGATCAAATCACATACTATCTGTTAAAGTTATAGCCAATTTTACAGGGACTTTTAGAATTTTTTTATTTGGTAATCAACATTATGCCACAAATGCTGCCAATTGATCTTAATTTGTATTGAACCTGGAAAATTTCTTTAAAGTGTAGCTTCCTGTCTGCTCTTTCAAGTCACATCTAGGTCATGTATACCTTCTGCCAGGTCAGATGTGAGACATGACGCCCAGGACCTGACATTTGGGTTTCTTTCCATCTCTGTCCCTGTCTCTCTCACACACAGGTGCTGGCCTCCTGGGCCACAATGCCAGACATGGAGTAACACTGTCACTTAACGGTCTGTAGCCGGCTGAGGGGATGACAGGCGTGAGTAACAAATTTTTACACTGACTTTAATACATAGTGACACATAGCAGAAGTGCCCACATTCACTCAATCAGAAACATAGACATATGAATGCCCACCAGAATGCAAAGAACTCTTATTTATTCTAGCAACGTCCAGGCAAATATATGCAGACATCTTCTGACTGACATATGTACGTGCATCATTCATATCTGTCTGGTCATGTCATTTCCTATATGAAGACTGACAGTACATGCTTATTTTTTGTGAGCTGTAGTATTTATTAAAGACCCCATGAAATCAAAATTGGAGATTTGTGGCTTTTAGGCCATGCTTGTTAGCATTGAGGCTGTATCCTATAGCAGATTTATGCATTTAAAAAGAACAGTTTTTCTCTTCCAGGAAAATTGGCCTAAAATATTGCTGACTCATCTTGCACTCACAGGCATAGCAATATTTTTGTACAATAAAATGCTCTTTAGAATTCCCCTCCCACTAAAACCAACTGCCTGGCAATAGCAAATTATGGTTCTTGGCTGTGATGTAAACTAAAAGTTGGTGATATGACCTGATATGTCCTGCCCAAACTTCCAACAGGAAATACATGAACACCAGGGGGTCAAGGTTTGGCTGGTTTGCATGGGCAGATATCCCTTGTTGGTAAATGCTGTAACTAGACCATTATTCCTGCAAAGAACATGTAAGTAGCTGTGTATTCTGACAAAAAAAAAAAAGTTTTTTAGCAGCTTATAAATTGCAATCATTATGTTGACAAACCCAACATTCTATTTAAAGACCCAACGTCTTGAAACTGTCTACAGTGGATGCATCGACATGAAAGTTCTAAACTGTTTATTTGTGTTTTTGTCAGTAGTAGCGCCAGCGTGTGCAGAGCAAAATGGAACAGGCACCCGTTTACTGTTGGCGTGACACGCCGTGCACAACAGACACTTCCAGTGTAGACAGCATGGTAATGGTATTCTATTGCTTTTCACACTGTATGGCCTGCAAAATCCTGATTTTGTTTTTCTTTGTTTTTTTTTAAAGAATTTTCTCCCCTTTTCTCCCCAGTTTGAATGGAAGTCCTCATGGTGGCGTAGTGACTTGCCTCAATCTATGTGGTGAAGGACGAATCTTGGTTGCCTCCGCATCTGAGACTGCCAGTCTTATCATGTGGTTTGTTGAGCACGTTACCGTGGAGACATAACGCGTATGGATCCACATGCAACTCGCCACATGCCCCACAGAATGTGATAACCACACATTATAGCGACCACGAGGAGGTTACCCCATGTGACTCTACCCTCCCTAGCAACCGGCCCAGTTTGGTCGCTTAGGAGACGTGGCTGGAGTCACTCAGCATGCCCTGGATTCAAACTCGTGACTCCAGGGGTGGTAGTCAGCGTCAATACATGCTGAGCTACCAGGCCCCCCAAAAACCTCCTTTTCAACCTTTTTTCAACTTTGAGATAAGGCTTTGTCAAGCCAACAAATATTTTCTTGACAAACTTTACCTATCTAGTTTTGTTATACTGTATTATTTAGATGTTTTATCAGAAGGGTCACACCTCATGCAACGGCATGGCAGTCGCTAGTGTAGGGCTTAGAATGGTGCACAGTATTATGGTGCCATCAGCCAATCAGCGTTGTCAGGACATAATTTTCCTCCTTCCTCAAAGTAATTTGTCACATGGCATTTATGCTCAGGTGATTGGCTCAAATATGTATGCAAACTTATGCTCCGTTATGGCCGACTAGGCCATTCTAACTAGACAACCCTTGACACTTGGGTTTCAATAGGATCAACACATAAATTAAAACTGCGCTCGTCAAGCCATTACATGAGGTCTTTAAATAATCTGGTCAATTTCTGACCTCTTTTGTTTAGCCTGATACAAGTTTATAGTATAATCCCCTTAAGCCATGCTTGGCTGAGCAAAACAAATATCCGTTTCAATATATGATCATGGAAGCCCTCAGTATTTATCAGTTTTGGCTCATAATAGCTCTCTTTATTTTGAAGAGTGTTTCATATTCACTGTCGGAGAAACAGAATGCAAAACAATGAGAGGCAAGTGCTGTTGCCGAATAATGGAGGGCACAAAACATCTCATGTGCTTAATTTTCCCAATGAATCCAAATTAATAAGCAAATAAACCCATGCATAAATAATTGAGATAAATAAATGACCAGCACAGCAGCCTCTCCGGCACAATAGTGTCTCATTAAACGTTTATAACAATAACACAGAGAGAGAGAGAGAGAGAGAGAGAGAGAGTGTGACACTGTAGTAAAGGACTCATCAGACCCATCTCTTAATGTAATGGATGGTAATGACTGTGCTTACTGTAGCCTAAATGTACGTTGACCGGTCACACTGCGCAGGGCCAACGGCACTTTCGTGCATAATTAAAAATGTGTGTGTTCGGGGAGGAAAAGGCAGAATGAGTGTGTGTGCATGTGTCTGTAGGGGAAATAAAGAATGCTTATTATCCATCTGCCATCCAATTTTAATCTCTATAAAACAAATGAAACATTCACAAGACCAGGGACTTTTCATTATCTCTATATTTACGGCCCTAAAAGGGGCTTTTACATCCACTGACAAAACCTCAGCAGAGGAGGAAGTGGAGGGAAAACAAAAGGAAATGAAGGGGTAGAGGAAAAAGAGGTATTTCAACTTAGGAAACACCATTTACATAGCCTTTACCCAGTTAAAATCACCTCATAAATGAAGGGAGTTAAACAAGAAACCTGTTACTAAGCAGAACAGTTTTGAACAGGGGGGTTTGGGGGGATTATTATAACAGAATAATATTTAAATTGAGTCACTTTGAATATGATGGACGAATTGCACTACTACTTTTGGGTTTCTTTTAAGCTTCTTGTGAGGCACTATCCACTTTCATTGTATTAAAAAGACGAACTGAGATATTCATTAAAACATCTCTTTTTGCACTCAGCATAAGACAGAAAGTCATACGAGATTGGAAAAGACATGAGGTTGAACTATTCCATTTAAACAGCATTTCCAAGGCGTCTTGTCGTCTTTAAAGAAACACGTCGAACTGCAACGAGCGGTGGAGTACATGAGCTGTACCATGCTGCTCATTCTCAGGTAGGTTGTTGATAACATTAGCATGCTGATGGTTCCTACAAAACTTCCTGTCCTAAGGTCACATTTAAATGGGAGAGATTTGAGAAGATGAGTGTGGGTCATGGAGAAGGTCATCGCTATTAATCATGCCAGAGTCCCTTCTCCCCTCTTTACCGCCAGTCCCAGATAGCATCATTGATTGAGGCCAGTGATTAATCCCCCAGCAAAGCAGGTGGAACTTGTGAAATCACATCTTTAGTTTGTTTCTAATCACTGGCTGGACGGTCACATGGCAACACAGACACGTAAAAATGGATGGATGCCTTCCTAGCAATATGCACAAAGCTGCTTTAGAGGGTACCTTTTCTGTGTTTACTGCTGCCTACTGAGCTGGGCATATCTGTACAAGTTCACTTCAATTGACAAAATGTGAATGTGTTCATTTGGAATGCTTTGCAACACCGTCAACACAGATTAGGGGGTTTGAGTAAGAAGACATCATAAATTTAAATAAATATATGGTAATACAGTAACCCTAACCCCTAGACAATAAAGATACACCTAAACATGCCTGAATTGCATTAGATAACAATATATCAAACTAGGAGGCTTCTGCAAACAAATGATGCTAGAGCTTATATCAAAACTAACTTTACACATCTGAGGCTTTTTTGCAATTACTTTAAACCAAATGATCCCAAGGGGATTTTCAATGGATGGAAGTTGTTTTCCCTTAAGTATACCTGCCCACTTCCTGTGAAGTAATATATTGATGCACACGTGTTCCTTATGCTGTTTGCTGTTTTCAGACTGAGCATATGGGTGATTCTTACAAAACCTGTCAAGAAAATATCCTTGGCATATTTAACCTGTAAGGTGAGTTTTTCTAATACAATGGTACAAGCGGTAGGAATACTGAGGTGACTGAAGAAATGTTAATATCAAGATGGTATAAAACTGTGCATTTCTTGTCTATTACCTTCTCCTGCTTATACCAATGACAGAAATACAGTAAGCACAGTTAGAACAGCTAAATATGTGGGAGAGCATTGTTTAGAACCATATTATGACTCTATTGTAATACAGCATGTAGCACTTAATTGTTTAATCTTAATATTAGTTTCACAGTTAAATTTGACAAGGATTATAAATGAAATGTTTAATAAGAGTTAAGTCTTACAAGGTTATATCAGATGTTACAATTTAGATGAAATAGTTACCAATTGGATGTATAAAATATGTATATGAAACCAGTATATGTGAGAGAGTCTTATGGATTGAAAGAGGGAATGAGAGAGAGAGAGATACCATTGAGAGCTAGAGTCTGGCTTTATGGCCTGTAACTCAGTTGCCCAAGAGTCTAGAGAGAACAGCCAGAGACAAGAAGAGAAAAGAGCCCAAAGTCAAAGTCAGAATTCTCTTTTATCTTTTCCTTGACCATGTCACCAGAACCAGACCAGGACTGACCAATCAGCAGACCACCTATTACCCCCAGCACATTCATGTTGTTACCATTTGCAGAGCTCCGATACACAAACACCTCTGCCTGTAGGCTGATAGATCACTATCAGCACTCTCTGTAATGCAAGAGGTCTGTTTTCATGAAGAAATGGGGGTTTAGCACAGAAATTTATTCTTTTGTTAATTTCAACCTTACAAACCCAAAATCAATATGAAAAAAATTCAGTTATATTTTGCAAGAAAATCAAGCTTATATTTAGGAGCATTAAGATGTATCTACTGTATATATATAATTTTTGTTTTGTTTGTTTGTTTTTTTCATTTTCTTTTTACATTATTTTAGAAAATGTGGAATGTCTCAAAACTTGACATATTTGGGCTGAAATTAATTTATAAATGCACAATTAATAAAAAACTGAATCAATATACACTTACCTAAAGGATTATTAGGAACACCATACTAATACTGTGTTTGACCCCCTTTCGCCTTCAGAACTGCCTTAATTCTACGTGGCATTGATTCAACAAGGTGCTGAAAGCATTCTTTAGAAATGTTGGCCCATATTGATAGAATAGCATCTTGCAGTTGATGGAGATTTGTGGGATGCACATCCAGGGCACGAAGCTCCCGTTCCACCACATCCCAAAGATGCTCTATTGGGTTGAAATCTGGTGACTGTGGGGGCCATTTTAGTACAGTGAACTCATTGTCATGTTCAAGAAACCAATTTTAAATGATTTGAGCTTTGTGACATGGTGCATTATCCTGCTGGAAGTAGCCATCAGAGGATGGGTACATGGTGGCCATAAAGGGATGGACATGGTCAGAAACAATGCTCAGGTAGGCCGTGGCATTTAAACGATGGCCAATTGACACTAAGGGGCCTAAAGTGTGCCAAGAAAACATCCCCCACACCATTACACCACCACCACCAGCCTGCACAGTGGTAACAAGGCATGATGGATCCATGTTCTCATTCTGTTACCGCCAAAATCTGACTCTACCATCTGAATGTCTCAACAGAAATCGAGACTCATCAGACCAGGCAACATTTTTCCAGTCTTCAACTGTCCAATTTTGGTGAGCTCTTGCAAATTGTAGCCTCTTTTTCCTATTTGTAGTGGAGATGAGTGGTACCCGGTGGGGTCTTCTGCTGTTGTAGCCCATCCGCCTCAAGGTTGTGCGTGTTGTGGCTTCACAAATGCTTTGCTGCATACCTCGGTTGTAACGAGTGTTTATTTCAGTCAAAGTTGCTCTTCTATCAGCTTGAATCAGTTGGCCCATTCTCCTCTGACCTCTAGCATCAACAAGGCATTTTCGCCCACAGGACTGCCGCATACTGGATGTTTTTCCCTTTTCACACCATTCTTTGTAAACCCTAGAAATGGTTGTGCGTGAAAATCCCAGTAACTGAGCAGATTGTGAAATACTCAGACCGGCCCGTCTGGCACCAACAATCATGCCACGCTCAAAATTGCTTAAATCACCTTTCTTTCCCATTCTGACATTCAGTTTGGAGTTCAGGAGATTGTCTTGACCAGGACCACACCCCTAAATGCATTGAAGCAACTGCCATGTGATTGGTTGATTAGATAATTGCATTAATGAGAAATTGAACAGGTGTTCCTAATAATCCTTTAGGTGAGTGTATGTCCTAGTGTGATGATTAAACCACAAAAGCTGAGATTTCATTAAACAAATAGCCTATAAGGTCTCCATGAGCTACATGCATCATCAGTAAGTGAATAATTAATATCACATGCACTCTGTGTGTGTGTATTAATGACAAAGAGTAGAGCACTTTATTCACTGTGAAGCACGTAGCACA
Organism: Moxostoma hubbsi; assembly: GCA_032164185.1. Lineage (NCBI taxonomy): Eukaryota > Metazoa > Chordata > Actinopteri > Cypriniformes > Catostomidae > Moxostoma > Moxostoma hubbsi. The sequence continues at coordinate 8,783,506 of JAVLUX010000018.1, forward strand.
TGCACACTATATATAATCTAATAAAATAGAAGCCATTTTGCCTTATAGTAAAAAAAAAGCCTTTTGCAGATTAATTAGCACATTACCCATGTAGCAAACTGCTTTTCCGGAGGTGTTGAAGTGAAGCTGTCAAAAATATCCGAAACGGCAAAATTTTATTTAATTGAAAATTTCAAAAATGCTAAATAAATGTATTACCTCTGTATGGTAAAAGGTAATATTCAATGTAGTAGTAGTAGTAGTTATCGTAACGCAATTATTACAGTAAAAAGAATGCTTTTCTAAATTGGAAAAATTAAAGATGAAAACCAGTGCTATGGGAGTAAAGTATGATGTATAAATAATTTAGCACTTTAATAATATATAATTTAATCACTTTGTGGTCATGAGAATATCATGATGACCATCTATCTTAAAGCAGGCTTCAATTTCTATATGCAAAATGTCATTTATTTGCTTGTTTTTATTAGAGTAAAATAGGCCCAGGACATTTTCTTGACACGTTTTGTGAGAATCTCCCATAAAAACTTCCTACGATTTGCAATCTCACTTAAGATGGCCGAATATCCTATGAAGTCCACTGCACTACGGGGCACTACAGTATATTGGAACGTACCCCAAGATTTCCTCCAGTTTTCCCCCCCACCATGTTCAACTCTTTTGAAGTCTGTCCTACATCATATCTAAATTGAAAAAGGGGGAAAAAAAAAAAAAAAAAAAAAGGATATGGAATTCCATTCATGCATGTTTAATTTTGTAGACAGAGGCTTGAACTGTTGATCTCATTACAAGAGAGGGATAATGAATGTTTTGTTTGCTTGTTCAAACGCCTCTATATGACTGCAGTTCTTCGTAGACAAACAGCCAGTCATCTTCAATGTTCTGTTTTGACAACAGGAGATGAAATATGTCTAAATTTGTGCTAATATGAAATCTCATGCTCTTTAAATTAATAGTTGAGAGGGAAAATTATTCTGACACTTCCTTCGCTCTCAGAACTCTCTTCATGGAGAATGTGGGATAAATTGGGGTGTTAGACGAAAAGAGATCTGAAGCAGTTTGAGAAACACTTAGAAACTCAGTGTGGCTTTATTTGGTGAATATACTGCAATGGTTGAGGGTTTTAGTGCAAAAATTGATCCTTTGCTCTTCAGTTCTCATATCTGTCTCTGTTAAAGAAAAGTGACTTTAAAGCAGTTTTAAAAGGTTTAAAATGTACATTGAATGTTTTACTAAGATATGTGCATGCATTATTGTAATGCATTATTCAGAATTTCCAAGAAACATGGTTAACCGTAATGTATTAATTTTAAATGATTTGGTGATGTATTCAGGTTCAAATTAGTATTTTAGCTGGTGTTGACAACAGCACCCAGATCTTTTAATAAATAAAACCCCCCTCGTGTTATGAATACATATTAGAGCGATGCTAGTGACATTTAGAGCCAGTGTGGTTATTCATAAAGAGCCAAAGCCCCACCTCGCACACACGACCGTTGGTTCAGGAAGGAAGAGCCCACCACAACACAGTCTGCTGCTAATGAGCCAATTATCTCTGCACTGCAACACAGGAAGTCGTGGCCGTAAAAGAGCAACATTTTTTTTAATTCATAAGTTTTACAAGAGCATGTCAACGCTCTGACGCTGTGAATGTTAGACGCAAAGGGAAGGGCTTAATAGTGCTTTTTATGTTTCTTTTCATCCAAAAAATATAAACAATTTTTATTTTTTATAAATTATATCATTAGCTCAACAATTTGAGTAAAATTTATAATTAAAAAATGAATATGAATTTCAGTATTTCTCAAATTAAATTAAATTATATCATTAGCTCAACAATTTGAGTAAAATTTATAATTAAAATATGAATTTCAGTATTTCTTACTATTTGGTATGTCCACCTTTTGCTTTAATGACATCATGTAATCAAGCTGGCATGGACTCAGTAGTTTGTGCAAAACATGATGATCCATGTTATCCAGCATGATCTGAGAAAGTTCCAAAGAGCATCTTCTGTGCTTCATCAGAAGCAAGGAAATCTGACCTTTTGCACAAAGGTCACGTGAGGAAACATGGTCAATGTTACAAATGTGCTTTATTGATTAGTGACCTAAAAAAAGTGCTGAATATATAACATATCTTATTCATTTTATATCACAAGATTTATTTCTTTAAAATTATAAATTCTATTATTTTCAAAGTGGTCTCAGAATTGGAACCCACTGGAATGCTGCATTCGATTTAAACTCGGAAAGTCTGAATTTTCAACTTCCTACAAGAGAAAGTGCAATGGAATGGAACTTGAAGTCAGACTTCCGACTTGGAAACTTGTGCTGAAATCTTTTTTCTTTTTTTTTTTTTATTATTATTTATTCATTATTACTATTAAACAATAAACAATTCACATAATGGTAAAAAAAAAAATCACCAGCAACCACGGGGTAAAAAATTTAATAATTACAAATGAAATAAAAAAATAAACAGTTAAAAATCACAGCGATAACAATTAAATTAAATAAAGGTAAGCAAAAGGAATATAATAAAGTACATTACAAATGCGCTCGTGCGGAAATCTTCAACTCCGATTTCGAAGCTGCGTGACGTCACAAACGCATGTCGGCACCTAAGGAGATTTGCAAAGTTAGTGATGAACATTCACTTTTATTCAATAATATCGATCAGTGAGTCAATGTTCCTACATTACATGATATTAAAGCTTGTTTAACAAACGTTTGCAGAGACAGGTGAAAAAACCAATGGTAAATTCTACTCTCTTTTGACAATCGTAAATCTGTAGCACAAATGCTAGTGTTGCAGCATTGCTCTTCATAGCAACCCAATCCAAAAAAAAATGCTAAAGTCTATGGTGAAAGTCTATTATTATATGACAGTATAAAGAGAAAATTATAAACCTTGTCATTTTTCATAGGTTTTACCATATAAAAAAGCTAAATGCAGTAAAGTATTGATCATGCTAAAAAAATAAATAAATAAAAAAAATCACTTAAAGTATATTTTATGTAAAAGAAAAAAAAGAAAAGAAAAAGATATCTCACTAGTTTGTAATGATAGCACATGTTGCACAGCTGCCATGCTTGTGCAAACCCCAAACCCAATGCCGCCCACATTAAGACTGTATAACAGCGCCATCTAGTGGCCAATCTCTGTTTAAAGAAGAAAAAAAAACTTCAGGGAAAGTGCTTGAAGCCTGTTAAGAATTTATTTTTTGCCTTTCATAATTATAGGCTTTCTGTTATTGAGTGATTCAATACCTGTAAAAAGGGTAGCAAGATTAATATGTGCCTGGGTGGAAATCTAAGGGATACTGCCCCCAGATTCACCACAGCATTTAATTATCTGATGGTTCACTGTGACCTTTCCTGTCCTATACATCACAACAGTATAACTGTCCTGATGTACCATTAGTACTTGCCACTTTCATTACAACAAGCCTGAATGGACTTCCCATGTGTGTGTATGGTTTGTTATTTTGATACATATCTTAGATGTGGCTTAGTAGTCCTTTTAAAGTACTTTTTGGGGCCAATGGAAATTTACACAAAATAGGGATGCCTACAAAACAAGATCATGCAATTAGCAAATTATGTAGGTTATATAATGTGCAATAAACAGTTCTCATTATGTTCCTTTTCTTTTTTTCCACAATTTTATAGTCAATAAATAATAATTGTGTAATTGCATAAGAAATAAACTAAAAGTATATTTGTTGTCCAACCATATCCTATCTAGTGGGATGAAAGGTGGTAATGATTCAAGGGGCCCACGGGTCCAGGGGGACAAATTCTAAACTGTATTTTTTAATATGAAAGAGGCACAGAGCAATATCAATTAATGGGGCCCTGAATACTGATGCAATATGTGATTCAGACAGTTCAGCTAAGCCAGGTCTGTGTCAGGACAAGTTAACATTTTTTCCGTCTTGATTTAGCTTTACTAATCAGCATGTTACGAGCCTTTCATAGTATACAAACAGATTTTTGTTCTAATTTTGTGCCATCATGGCAAGGAAAGACTATTTATACTTAAATTAAGAAATTAAGCAATATTAAAGATATTTAATGCTTCAGCGTTGTTGTGCAAATTGTTGGTTTGTTGTTAGTAGATTCTTACTTTAAGGAAAATATAAAAATGGTCCATTCAGACCTTTACATTTTGATACATTTTCTTTCAGGGGGCACCTCTGAACCGACAGTATTATTCATCTGTCAAAAGGCCTCCTATGTCCCATACATAGGTATAGATTCTGAATGTAAAAATATTTCTACACAAAAACTGGACTGCTGTCTGTAACGAAGTGGGCAGACGAGGGAGTAAGGATCCAGGTACAGCTTTATTGAAATTGCACAAAGTAAGGGAAGTATAAACACAGGAACAAATGAAACATCCACGAGGGGAAAATAAAGACATAAACACAAGATATTAACACGGGGAGTCTTCCAAGGAGGGCACAGGCAGGAACACGGACTAAGGCAGGATTCACATACAACATAGACCGAACATCAAACAACGACCAACAAAGGACAAGGTGAACATGAGGGCCTAAATACAAAACCAAAGGGGAAACAAAAGCCAATGGGAGAACAGAACTCAAAACAAGATAATAAGGCAATTAACTAAAACCAATGACAAAACTAGAACTGATAATAAAGTAATCAAACAATAAACCAATGAAAACCAGACACATAGACATGGAGGGAAAACAGGACATGACAAGACTTTCAAAATAAGAGTGCATAAACAAAGAACAATATGGAACATAAAAGGTGCCAAAAACTTAAATAAAAAGGTACACAAACAAAAGACAGTGTGGATCGTTACACTGTCATTCAGCTTCAAAACGAGACGTTGATCTTATATTTTAATATTAATATCCAAGGGCCCTCGACTGATGAAGTCTTGATGAAATATTTTAATATTTTGGTAGAAATAAAATCTCTCAGACCCACTACTTTCGATGTCTCTGGGCCCCCAATGTCCTCATCAGGATTTTTTTTTTTTCCAAATCACTGTTGCTGCCAATGTGGAAAGTTATAAAAACTATTAAAAAAAAGATACATCATTTCTTAGCCATATAACTACTAACACCTAAGCTACATATTATTATCTGGATCTTTGCTGGGATGGAAATGTAGAGACCTGGGTAGGGTTGCACCAGCTGTGCGGAAGGTCTCACTTAAGTTAAGACGTAAAGTTCACAAACTACTAGTTAGTTTGTAACTAAGTCAGTGCTTGCACCACCTGTTCTTAGGCTAGACTTAACTAGTAGGTTGTAAAGCTTTCCGTAAAGTAATGTGTAGTCACATAATATGACATTGACAATATGACATTGACATAGACCCAATAAGCAGCCTTCAAATTTGTACACAGAAGTGTTTAAACTGTTACGGTTGATGTTCAAACATTGTCTGCTCACGTAACTGTCAGCTAAAATAAACGATATCCCCACTGAAATACGATACGTAATAAAACAAGATTTAATTGATGGTATATTTAGCCTATGTAAACAACATTTAATAACTGAAGCTAAAATGAATAAGAGGCAATAAATAAATAAGTTCTAATACGACAGGCTGGAAAAACAGTCATTTATTAATTTTAATAACTATTTCGTATGTTGAGACTTCAGGCTGTGGTCACAGGAAAATGCACCATTACATCGGTTTCATGCTGAAGGAGTACGTTTTATACATAATGTGTTCTCCCATAAATTTAAATGCTTGTTATGCATCATCATATATGTTGAAAGGACTGAAGCCTGTCAACCAAATCATGAGCTCATTGATGTCATAAATATCAGTCTGTTAGTTTATACGTAGGGTCACATTCTACCTAAGATTAATGGTGCAACACTCAAATATTTAGTAGTGCGTAAATTGTGATTTAGTGCCCATGTATGCCACAACTAGCCTAAGTTGTAAGGTACGTATAGCTGGAGCAACTGGCCCCTGACCTCTTGCAACTGTAATTGAGTAACCCTGCTCTAGTGCCCAATGGTCAACAGATGTAGAAATAAGTCCCGCCTTACTGGTTAAACTGCCAATCACCTTTTAGAGATACATGCTGTGTCGGAATATCCATACTTCCCAAATATATAGTATGCCAAAAATAGTATGCTAATGGCGTAGTATGTCCGAAACCACAGATTTCATGAAGCAGAAAGGGAGAAGTACCCGGATGACCTACTATTTCCAGTGAGATTCTGAAGCGCGGATCGACTGGACACTTTATAACCCCCTAATCCCTTAGGAGCTGAGGCGACGTCACGTTCAAAGTGCTGGATGTAAAAGAACGGTGGTGAATCGCGAGTCGGACGACTCTTATCAACCGAAGTGCTACAAATATCACGATAATTGTTCCCTGTGCTTAAATGGTGCTTGTTTAACAAAACCTGAGCGGATAGTTGTCACGGTTGTTGTGCTTCATATATTCGGGTCATGAGACAATGCCCACATACCCGGATGAAGTAGGTCCGAAATCTATGATGCGTTCACGTAAACTCGGAATTCCATGAAAGCTCCGACTTGACTGTCGTGACGTCATGTGAAAAGAACCAATATGGCAGCGGCCTGAACAGTTGAAAGTAGTGAACATATTTCTGTTTAATATAATATTTGATTATGCCATTGATACCTGGATCATTTTATTTTTGTTCTAAAAACATATAGTGGTGAATTAATGAAGCGATACATTTTACTGTCATTATCAACAAAGCCATTTTGCCATTAGAAGTGTTGCCATACAAGATATGAGAGCGTGAACGGCTCAGAGTAGAACCTCATAGTTGCCATCTCGTAGTTACAGTAATTCCAATATGAGATGAACGCACCAATATTCATACTACTCGCATGCATACCTGTTTTGTCTGAAAATAAGTGCGCCCTTCATCAAATACAGTAATGGTGCATTCACATACAACGCGAAGCGAGCGTTTCGCACAGACAGTACATACAAAGACAATGCAAAGATGCGAATAGATGCGAATTCTCGCCGGGTGGCGCAATAAGCGAATGACGTGACTCAAACGTGAAATTTTTCAACTCGAGCGAGAAATTCGCTTGACACGTTGTCGCGAAAGCTTATCAGCATTGAGATTGTCTGGGTGTCACTGACGTACTGAAATCTGGAAAAAAAATGGATTAAAAAATGTTTGTAGCGGTGTGTGGGCACCCTGAATTGTATGACACAACGTCATACATGTACAGAGACCGGACGAAAAAAGACATCACTTGAAGGAAAGTGAGCGAGGAAGTTGGACTACCTGGTAAGTTCTGAAAATATGGGCGTCTACTTGATTCCAGATATTGGTTGTACTTTATTATGAACCAAGTCGTAGAAGCCCCTCCTCCAGACCTTTTCCGGAAGAGAAGGGGAAATACTGTGGGTTATTTGCAGGAATGTTAGTTTAAACACACATTTAAACTCCCGCGAGCAATACGAGGCGAAATATTTCTTTGCGTTGTATGTGAACGCAACATAACAGCAGCCTACGCGGTTTCGTACGCAGACGTGACATCAACTCGGGCATGCGCATTAGCTATACAAGCCGTGAAAATTGCGTGTTTTAGCATAATATGAGGTAAAGAAGCACATTTTATGATTCCAATATTATCTAATTTTATTGCTGATTTGAAATGTGTTCTTTGATCGTAATCTTGACCAACCATTTTGACAATTCGGTGTTCCCCCATTCAAGAAGGCAGGAGCTGCACGGGCATGACTGGAAATTGCCTCCCGAGAGCGTTCCAAAGATGGCCGACAGTGAACTGACTCGCTAGAAAGACTTTGGCAGCAGTGTGCCAGATAAAGCAGCAGTTGTCTTGAGTTCGAATGCACAAAGTAGGCGTGTGCGAGGGATTATGACATCAGCAGCAAAGACAGATCACAGCGCGTTCGATCACAGCGAGCGAACATGTTTAAAAGTTTCAATGGCTTGTAGTTTTGTGCGTCGATGCTATGTCCGCTCCGCGCTAAACACAACAGGATAAACAGTTTTTTTTATTTTTTTTTTATTTTGGCGTGATACAAATTCGTTCCTACGCACTGACCTTTTGGAGCTCGAATGCAGAATATCGCGTAGGTGTCGCTCTGTGCGCGGTAAAGATTTGCTGTCTGCCTGTTTCCCTTCATCGCTAAATGGAGTCACGGGTCGAATTCAGTCGTGAGGAGATAAACGGCACGATATGGGAAGTTCCCGAGAAGTACATTTGCTTGAAGCAGATCGGAACGGGAGCGTATGGCAGCGTATGGTGAGTTCCTCTTTTCGCGGTGCTTGCCTGACAGCTTGACAGTCATCAATTGCTTCTCAACAGGTTGACACATGAAGCAGGACGCTATGAAAACATACACTTCTTAAAATGGTGTTGAGCAAGGCTGTGCACAAGTTGATTCCTGTATGTTATATCCTGGATATTACATGTTACAACTTGGCTTGCATCTGAATTATGTACCATTGCTTGGATTTCTCCACCATACACATACATTGATTTGGGTGATTGGAGATATAGAATTATACATATATGTATGGGATATTAAAGGAATATTTCGGGTTCAGTACAAGTTGAGCTCAATCGACAGCAGTTGTGTGGCATTATTTTGATTACCACAAAAAATGTATTCCGATTAGTACCTCCTTTTCTTAAAAAAAGAAAAAATCTGGGTTGCAGTGAGGCTCTTATAATGGAAGTTAATGGGGACTATCTGAAAACTCACTGTTTCGAAAGTATAACGACGTGACGTAAATATGCGTGTTAACGTGATTTTAGTGTGTTAAATTCACGTACTAACCTTTTTACAACTTTGTTGCCATGACGACGCAATACTATAAACCCGAAAACGACAGCAAAAGCGATTATTTAAACAATGTTACAGCTCACATTTCTGCCTTAAACCCTCCAGACATTCACATATATTGTAAGTGCCTCACTGCAACCCCGATTTCTACTTTTTTTTTTTTTAATTATTTTTATTATTTTTTTTATGAAAAGAAGGGGCGAGTCGAAAATAATTTGTGTGGTAATCAACATTATGCCATAAATGCTGTCGATTGATTAACTCGTATTAAACCCAGAATGTTCCTTTAAGATTTTTTTTTAATGTCACAGTTTTGCATAGGGATGAACTGATGGATCAGAAATTTGGCTTATACCGATAACCGATTATTGTTTGTTATTAAAATCTATCATTTTTTGCCAGTTTTTAATAATAATAATATTAATGCAATATTAATTAGGCATAAACAGGCATAAACACGTTTTAATGATCAGTACAGTAGAAAAAAAAATGGTTAAAAAGATCATTATTACATAGTTTAAAAATCTGTCACTGAATAGTATGCTGTTTGAATCAGAAAACAAAGTTTGAGAACTTTAATGTGACTTGTTAACTGTGTTTTGGCAATTATATGTATCGTTGTTCTATTATTGACTGTGACTGTCATGTTATTACTAATATAATTCATCATTATATGATCTGTCCCAAACATTTTTACTTATCCTGTTTCAGGGTTTGAAGCCACAAAAGCCTTTTCAAGAGCACAGTAAATAATTGGTGCAAAAACCACAAGATCTGGCAACTTAGTTTTTGTGACCAAAAAAAAAGTGACATAAACAAAGTTTCTTTTGTCTGGTTTCTTGTTTGAATCTTGATGTTTCTATTCAGTAGACCTTTTTCACAGACTGCGATGATGCGTTTCTCTCTGAAAAAATTATATATACATTTTTTTTTGAAATATCGAGTGTAAATTTAGAACATTATGCTTTGTTTTATATACAGCTGCGAGGGAGTTTCTATTACAGCTGCTGAGAGAATGACAGTAAATTTGGCATCTTCTCCCATCTGACTTGCTCCACTGCTCTCTATATTTATTTTTGGTTATGATTTTGAATGTTTTCCCAATTTCAGCTCAGCCATCAACAATAAAACCAAAGAGAAGGTGGCTATCAAGAAATTACACCGGCCTTTTCAGTCTGAGATCTTTGCGAAGAGAGCGTATAGAGAACTAAGGCTCCTCAAGCATATGAAACATGAAAATGTGAGTGCAATCTATGCCTAATATGCCTTGAGGTATTGTAGTCAAATAATGTTGCTTATATTGTTTCCATATGTTAGTAGTATGACCATAAATAAGTTTAAATTGTTTTGAGACTTTTGCTAAAGCATATGCATGCTCGAATGACACCAAACTCATTGTTATCATTGAGTATGGTGTGAGTATTAAGTTTTTACACAGAACAGGATATATGTTTTGACACACTTGATGATTGATTTCAGTGTCCTTAACGGTACCTGGTTTAAGTATGTAATAGATTACACTGAAAACTAGGCAGGCTTTTTTCAGGCAGTCTTTCAATATAACAGCATTAAATTGCCTTTTCAAAAAACTACATGACTCACTTCTTTTTGCAATTTCAATTTTCCTGTCCAACCCAGGTGATAGGCCTGCTAGACGTCTTCACTCCTGCCTTGAGACTTGACAATTTCCAAGACTTGTAGGTTTTTTTTTATCCTATTTTGAGTCCTATTTTGTAGAAACATACCTGATAGCCATATGCCTGATCTTATTTTTTTAAAAATATATATATATAAATAAATAAATGTAATTTTCTCTTTGGCTTTTAGCTATCTGGTGATGCCATACATGTACACGGATCTCTCCAAAGTCAAGGGCCCCCTCTCAGAAGACCGTGTACAGTTCTTGGTCTATCAGATGCTGTGCGGACTAAAGGTCAAATCAAAACAGTATCTCACAGAGAGAGGCAAAACACTAACATTGTGTCCTAACCAGGCATGGTACAACAAGTTTCCAGCCACAAATCCACACCAAAATGTAGTGTGATGGAGCACAGTCACAGCCATTTAGAAAATACACTCACTGAGCGCTTTATTAGGATCACTATGGTCCTAATAATGTGCCTGATGGGGTCTTCTGCTATTGTAGCCCATCTGCCTCAAGGTTCGATGTGTTGTGCATTCTGAGATGCTATTTTGCTCATTACAGTTGTACAGAGTGGTTATCTTATTTACCGCAGCCTTTCTATCAGCTTGGACCAGTCTCGCCATTCTCCGTTGACATTCCGTCCACAGAATTGCCTCTCACTGGATGTTTTTTTTTTTTGTGTGTGTTAAGTGCCATTCTGAGTAAACTAGAAAGCCTGCTGGAGATTAGCAGTTACAGAAATACTCAAAACCAGCCCGTCAACAATCATGCCACGGTTGAAATCACTAAGATACATTTTTTCCCCCATTCTGACGGTTGATGTGAACATTAACTGAAGCTCCTGACCTGTATCTGCGTGATTTTATGCATTGCAGTGCTGCCACGTGATTGGCTCATCAGATAAATCACATGAATAAGTAGGTGAACAGGTGTTCCTAATAAAGTGCTCAGTGAGTGTATTTGATGTTTATTAAACGGTTATGTGCAGTGGGATTTTGGACCGAAGAGATTTCAGTGTGGGTAGGGCTTCTGTTACTGCATGATGTGTCAAAAATAAGAGCCAAATGACTGAAAACGTGCCTGGTTTTTGGACATGGTGCAAGGCATAAATTGATCATTTTATGACCCTATTTTTAGCTTCTCAATACATATTCCAGGTCTTATTGTGCATGATTTATCAGTCTTCCTAATCTTGCATTAAAATTCAATAATTTGCTCCACCTCCGAAATGACTTTCATTTTCTACTGATATCACCCAAGACCCCTTTAGTTTCAAGCTATGTGTGTTTCAGGAGGGGAGTAGTCCTCCAGTTCACTGCAAAAACGCATTAAGGTCTGGCTCCATTCTGGAATTGAATGGCCACTTTTAACGATACAATATATAACCAATTGATAAAAACAAGTCTCCGTCACATTATGGAAGTAAAATGGGTTTCTGAATGCTGTTCCATGTTAACATCAATAAATATAAACAGATTCTTGCATCTGCAAATCACATCTGCCATTTACTAGGTCCGAACAGATCTTCCTGCAAGCCCTTACAATAATAATGCAATCCAGTTTAGTCCAAGAAACAAGACAAGCACTTGATGATTTGTGTTGAAGATTCAAACTGCCTATAGGAATATAGTACAATCAGTACAATGCATCCTATTAGTATAATCAAGCAATAAAACAACACTGTGAGGAATTACAAGATAATAATTTGTGCAATTTCTCTCTCTATCTCCCTCTGTTTGTCTCCACTCCACAGTACATTCATGGTGCTGGCATCATTCACAGAGTAAGTGAGACTGGCAATGAATAAGCAGCATCTGCTCATAATTTTCATTTCCGCACAGAGCTGAATTGAAGACACATGGCATCTCATGGGATTGCTGTAACTCTTTGCAGGGAGACATCGCTGTACTCCTTGGAGGAGTTTTCATCTCCATGAATTACATCTAGTTACAGTTGATTCACTTATATGTGTTGATCAGTGGACTATCAACTGCGATTAACTATGCTTTATATCTGATAAGCTGAGCGAGCTGCCATCATATTCAGTTAATAGTTATAAATATGTATTTATGCACTAGGGCTGGGCATATACAGTATGACGGTATAAATGTGTCAACAGGTAGAGACCCTGCTATAGGCCCACTGTTTATACGACAATACCCTGAAACAAATGTACTTCACGAGGTAACATCTAAATTAATTGGCTTCATTCAAGCTAAAAAAAGTCTTAGTTAACCACTAAATCAACCTGAATACATTAGGTTACACCAACAACTAATTTTAAGGGTTAGAACAGGTAGAAATAGCTCCTTAAGGGAATAGTTCATCCAAAATGATCATTTATTTACTCTCCTTTATGCCATCTCAAAATCGACATTATTCTGTGGAACACGAAGATATTTGATATATTGAGATATGAGGAGTTTATGAACATACAATGCAAGTCAATGAGGTGCAACATGTTCAAGCTCCATAAAGACAGTATAGAAGACCTCTTTCTTTTATGCTGCCTTTATGTCCATTTTTGAGCTTGAAGTTTTGGACCCCATTGACTTGCATTGTATATAAATACATCATATCTCTATCCCAAATTATTCATTTGTGTTCCGCAGAACGAAGAAAGTCATATGAGTTTGAGACTGCATAAGGGTAAGAAAAAGATGAGAGAATTATTCTTTTTGGGTAAAATCTATTTTTTTAAGTTGGCAACAACAAGTTGTACCACTTGTTACACTGTATGTCATGGAGCATTTTTAAAAACATCCGATACCAAGCATTAAACTATAGTCTACTCTAAAAACAATTTGCAGATGGTCACTTGCTGTTGAGTATAATGGAAGGGATTTAGTTTTGAAGTACCGTTTGTGTCAATTGTAGACATGGAGTAATGGTGCATTTACATCATGATGGAATTACTGTAATTCCGAGATGGTAATTCATAGATTCTTCTCGGAGTTATTCACATCCTCAGATCTCATAATGTTTTCATTTCTATGGCAACACTTACAGTGTAACGCCAAAACAGCTTTGTTGTTGATAACAGCAATATGTTTATCACTAGATTAATTAATTGATTCACTTTTATATGTTCTTGCAAAATGTTTAAGAATGAAAAAAGAAGCTCCAGGCATCTGTAAATGACATATTAAGCAGAAATATGGGTTCACTACCTTCAACTGTTGAGCCCGCTGCCATATTTGTTCTTTTTACATAACGTCACGACTGTCAATTCTGAGCTTTCTGAGTTTACAGCTTGTAACTACAAGTTCTATGAAGACGTGAACGCTATTTACATGTTGAAATCTCCTTATTACGGGAATTCCAAAATGACAGAATGCACCATAACTGTGGGTTACTAAAGGTTGACCACCCCCCCCCCCCCCCCCCCCCCCAATAGCAGTATGTTCAAGGCTTATAAACTTTGAAGAGCTATCCTATTATATTTTTCATTTAAGGTAATACCAGTGGTTTCCTGTTTGATGTGGCAATTGCCTTTACATGCTCTGAACTGTTCACAGCTGCCCTGCTCACTTCTAAGTTTAAAAGTGCAGCTTGCTCCCAGATCGTGAAACCACTAAGATCTTGTTTAATTATTCCATTACAATTTCTTTGTAGGAAGATTAACACCTCTATGCATTGCAGGACCTCAAACCAGGAAACCTGGCTGTGAACCAAGATTGCGAGCTGAAGGTTTGTGCCACCGTTCTTTCACCATAAAAGAGAGAAGAGTAAAGCATTGACAATTGACAGTAAACACCTTGACTTTGTTCTGGCTGCAGATCTTGGATTTTGGCTTGGCACGTCATGCAGAGGCTGAGATGACAGGTTATGTAGTGACGCGGTGGTACCGGGCCCCTGAGGTCATTCTAAACTGGATGCACTACACGCAGACAGGCAAGACCGTCTTCTTTGTTAAGACTTCTACACACCTCCTTAAACTGTATCCAAAAACTCTTAGATCTTTTAGATTAAGCAAAATATTTGTATAAATATGAGGTTAAATAGTTATAGATTTTTTTTTTTTGTAACACTTCTGTTGGTCTAAATCAGCGGTTCTCAACCCCTGTTCCCGGAGGCCCAAAACACTTCACATTTTGGATATCTTCCTAATCAAACACACCTAATTAAACTTATCAGCTCGTTAGTGGAGCCTCCAGGACCAGAATTGGGTGTGTCAGAAAAGGGAGATATAGGTCTATAGTGTCTCGTTTGGAAGGATGCGTCCTCCGGAGGTCGCATTTGCCGGCCGCATACATCATCGAGGCTGTCACGTTTCAGAAAAGCGAGTAGGACACTGAATGCAGCCTTTGAATGTGACCTTTCACGGAAATTCGGAGGATGCACGAGGTGGATCCTTCATGGGCACTCACAACCCACAATTCTTTGCTTCAACGGAAATGTCTAAAAAAAAATGACGCCAATTTTCCCGTAAGTTGAAGTACCTGCAGAGTATATAATATGCATCATTATATTAATATACAATTAAAATAAAGAATTAAACTAAAAGTACACCTGTAAAATCTTATTTTATTTTCTCTTTACATCTTTACATATAATTCTCCTAAAATGTACCTCACGCATTCCTTCCAGAGGAACATTGTTCCCTTCTCACTCAAAGTGCTCGTGCTTGTTAAAGAGTGGCGTGCTGTCATAGCAACCATGTTAAGTTCCGTTTGTCCTACGAAGGCCGGCTCTTTAAAAGAGACTTGTTTAAAGGAGGACACTCTGTATACTGCAGCCTTCAAAGGATGCTTCCTACCTTGCACGCGGCCTTCCAAACGAGACACAGCCATACAAAATGTGTGGTGTTGGGGGGGGGGGGGTCTCCCGGAACAGGGTTGAGAACCACTGGTCTAAATGGGCACTTCCAATGTGATCTCAGTATTATTAGTAGAAGGTATTTGTACGTAAAGTGTAAAGTGTAGTTTTATCATACATACATATCTTTATGTTTGCATAGACTCTGATACGCACAATATCAATTTATGGACAGCTTCTAAAATGTAAACATTTTTAAAAAGTACTTCAAATATGTCAAAATATTTACAAAAACTTTCTTTAGGTTCATAGAATGTTGAATTCCTGTTTATTTGTATTTTTTTATAAATTAGATTAAATATGTTTAATACCGTTACATTTATTTAGCACACTTAGCGCAAGTTAATTTAACACTATAACATCGACAGTGTGTTTCGTACTTATTGAGGTGCGATGATTACATTTTGCCATATCAAAAGTCCCATATGTATGGACGGAGCCCATTAGAGAACACGGCAGGAATTTTTTTCTGAAATAGTTTGCGTTCCCTCGCGGTAAATTTCCCATGATTATACTACAGTATTCATATTCGTAGTGAAACCATAGTCAAATGTTCCTGTATTATTACTATGGTTTGGGTTGAACGTCTTGACAAATGCTTTGATACCATTCCATTACATAGATATGAATCTTTAATTGCCAATTAGTCTTATTTATTTGTTAACGAGATCAGTACTAGATTACTTTGTTTAGTACTTATGGGTGAATCTATTTTCATGTTTAATGTTTTGCATGGTTTTAATGGCCATTGCTTGTAACAATGATGATTGTTGTTCAATATTTATTACGATTGTTGCCTTTTCCCCATTTCTAGTGGATATCTGGTCTGTTGGCTGCATCATGGGTGAAATGTTCAATGGAAAAACACTCTTTAAAGGCAAAGACTGTATCCTTGCATAACTGATTCAGTACTTTTACCAACATCACATTTCTGATGGCAAATTTTCAAGTACCCTCAAAATAATGTAAAATACACATT
Source organism: Moxostoma hubbsi (assembly GCA_032164185.1). NCBI lineage: Eukaryota > Metazoa > Chordata > Actinopteri > Cypriniformes > Catostomidae > Moxostoma > Moxostoma hubbsi. The sequence goes on from JAVLUX010000018.1 coordinate 8,799,759, forward strand.
GATTGTAGTGATTGACAGTTACACTGTAATTTTGTTGACTGTAAGAAATCACAAATGACTGGAAAAGTCATAGAAATGAATTGGTAAAAAATGTGGGAACCCTGTAACTCAGAATCCATGCAATGCATTATCTTTAACTTTTTTATATTTAGACATGGATCAATTGACTCAGATAATGAAAGTAACAGGGACACCAGGGACAGAATTCATTGAGAAACTAGAAAGCCCAGAGGTAAGGCTTTTTCAGTGCAACCATAGATACTTAAGCACCTTATCTTTATTATGTGATATGTGTGGTAGATCTGAATCTACCCTTTGATTTAACCAGAATGAATAGCTGAAAACCATAGCAATACAAAATAAGATAAACATTCAGGCCTTGAGTTCAATCACATGAATTATTGACATCTTGCTGTAGCTACCGTGCTAAGCTGTCAGTCCTGATCTCGATTAATGTCAATATCTTGCTGTCTCTTCATCACTGTTAAATAGGCAAAAAGCTACATCAAATCTTTGCCCCACTACCCACGCAAAGATTTATCTGCATTTTTTCCCAGAGCCAGTAAAAAAGGTTAGTAACACCCTAATAAAAAAATTTGTTCTGTCATGTTGTGAAACATTTATTGGCTTGCAAGTGTTTTCACTGTAAAATGTATGATTAAGTTTGACTGTATAGTTTCTGCTTGTCAAATTGACGAGTCATTATTTCTGACAAAAATGACAAGCTAGTTTACTCATTTTACTCAAAACTGAAGGAAGAAAGTGACCAGAAGAGATTGTCACATATATTTTGTATTGTTGCACAATGGTGAAAACTTCTAGACTAGTTATACATTGCAGCATGGAATGTAATAGACATCCAAAAAAAAAAAAAAGTATATTTGAAAGATCTTCCAAACATATAAAGGTGGATGTCATGAAAATTTTTTGAACAATAAATTGAGGTCCTATTTCACCTCAAAATCACTCTCGTTCTCATAACTGTAAAATGCATTAATATATTGATACGTTATTGAAATTGTTTAGTACAATTGTTAGTATGCAGCATTGCGGTATTTGTTGTATCAAATTTTATTTATGCTGATTTTAAAGGGATAGTTCACCCAAAAAATTAAAATTCTCTCATCATTTACTCACCCTCATGCCATCCCAGATGTGCATGACTTTCTTTCTTCTACAGAACACCAACAAAGATTTTTAGAAGAATATCTCAGCTCTGTAGGTGTGTTCAATGCAAGTGATTGATTGCAAGATCTTTGAAGGTCCAAAAAGCATATTAAAGCAGCATAAATGTAATCCATACGACTCCAGTGTCTTTTTTTTTCCAGCGATTTGATAGGTGTGGGTGAGAAACAGATTAATGTTTAAGTCCCTTTTTTTTTTTTTACTATAAATCTCCACTTTCACTTTCACATTCTTTTTCTTTTATGAGAATGTGGTGGGTGGACCTCGGACCCTCTAAGGGGTACGGGGGCATGGTCCCCAGGAAGAAAATGTTGTACATTTTGAAACTGGTGCATTTTGGGAGCAAAATTAAGAGGCTATATCTATGAAGAACTTTGTAGACATTTAATCATAAACACATTGCTTGTATAGGTATAAATGGTGATACATGGCAAAATACATCACCTCCACAAAGCATGGTATATGACATTAGAGCATGCATTTGAGCCATCAAAGAAATGAGGGAAAAGTGGTTACCTGTGTTGAACTAGCTCCTCAGATGCTAAAAATAGTTACGTTGTCAGAGTTGCTGGTAATAAAGTTAATGTTAGATAATTAGCTAATGTTAGCTAGGTAGATATAGCGTTATACATTGTTTTTCACAACAAGCAACCGGATACGTCAGTCGACATAAGCTAGGAGGTTGACGATTAACGTCGTAGCTAACGTTAACGTTACCTATCTTAGCTAACGTTTGGTTAACGCTAATTATAAATGATAACTTCTGCAGTAACTTAATCTGTTTGCTGCTGTACGCTGATGATAAAATTGTGTTTGGACTAGTGGATAACTGCAGTGGATACTGTAACGTTAGTTAATGTTACTTACCTCAAATGTTGTGTCCTCAAAATGCCTTTATGTGTGTGTGTACGGGTGGGGGGTTAACTGATTGGGAGTGAGAGATGCATTGCCGAAGTAATGGAGCAAAACACCATTCACTTTCATTGTATGGACCTACAGAGCTGAGATATTCTTCTAAAAATCTTTGTTTGTGTTCAGCAGAAGAAAGTCATACATATCTGTGATGGCATGAGGGTGAGTAAATGATGAGAGTATTTGTATTTTTGGGTGAACTGTCCCTTTAATAATAAAAAACATTGTGTCAGGACAGGATGATTTTTATTGCTGTATTATTGTAATTAGAATGGGATTTTTTTTTTGTATTACAGTAATAAGAATTTGGGGTAAATGTACTTAATTGTCATTGAAATAATTTTACAAAACAAAAAAATCTGAATTTCTTTAAAAATATCCTTCATTTCCTTTACGCAAAATATTATTTCTAATTTATTCCTTTTAATTTTGGGGTGAAAGGTGACCCGGACACTTTTAAATATTTGAATTCATTTATTATTCAAGGTAATTATTATTATTGTTTTTTTATTGTTATAATAAGGTTAGTTATGTTTTAAGCTGAAGTATGCAACTTTTTCGCATTAAAATATTTAAAGAAAAAAATCTCCTATCCCGCTTAATATGTAGAGACAACCATTGGTAATCCATTCCTATGTTAATTTTCACAAAAATGTAAACACTTTGTTTCTGTAGTGCTGAAAATGCTGTTTTTGAATTAACCGCTTAGACCCACCACAACAAAGTTAATCAACCAATGCAAATTCAGGAAGTTGTTTTAAAAACAAAGTTTATTCATGCAATTTCGTTTGGTGGTGCTAGTGGTGCAGAAATCACATACTTCAGCTTTAACAAAATGTACAAAACAGTCTAATTACTTTATGAAGGAAGTTATTCTGAAGCATTTCTTCAAGTGAAAAAAAATCAGTTTTAGCAACTTTTACATTATTTTATTTTATATCAGAACTTTAGAAATGCAATCTGTAATTCCTGCAACAACAGTTCTGTACACAAATAACACTTAAAAAAAACTATATCATTTTCACATGGTTTAATTGACTCGATTTACCTCTAATTCTGAAGCAATTAAATTAGGATTGAACCTTAACTAAGCTTAATCAGACCCAAATTACTCCATACTGTCAAACCATAGATCTGCTTGCTCCATACTAATACAATAATGTTATGTAATAATACACATATCATCAACTGTTGCTAATATATGTTGTTGCTCTGTGTATGGCACACCTGTGTCTTCCCTCATTACTGCTGCACTGGTTACTAACCCAAGCGGTAGAGCTGCTTGAGAAGATGCTGGTGTTAGATGCTGATGTTCGACTCACTGCTGATGGTGCATTGGCACACAGTTTTTTTGATGGCTTAAGGGAGCCAGAAGACTGGACAGAGCCGACGCCTTATGATAACACCTACGACAATGCCACATTGCCCTTAGAAGAGTGGAAATGTGAGCTGATATTTTCAGTATATTACATATCTCTTCAGTTTGTTGTCCTAAATCTTGGAAGAGAATTAACATTTTCGAGATGTGTTCCCTTGGAAATGTCTAATGGGTTTTTTAGAGTAGTGGTTTTTGATTTATGAGTAAAATAAAGCCTGTGGTGAACGTTACTCGAAGAGACTTTCACATTGTGTTCTACAACATAAATTACACTGTCATATCTCATGAATTTTGAAACCGATTCGTATTTTAAAAATGTTTCTAAAAGGCTTCTACATAAGGACTGGTTGCACCTAAACATCCTTGCAGTAGATGCTGTCCTTATGTCACATACATTTTTACAACACTCAGTGATTTCAAAATTAACTTTGATGTATGACTTTGTGTAATTTATGTTTACCTACAAACCTTTGAAAGTCTCTTCAAGTCATGTTAACCACAGACGTTATTTTACTAAAAATGCTATTTTAAAAACCCATTAGGCGCATTATCCTTCTGGGTTGGCCTACATGTTGATGTCATTATGATTGTTATGGTTGCTGTACTTTATATTTCCATAGATTGAATATGTATTTTATTATTTGTATATATAATGAGACCATTTTTCCTCACAGGTTTGTCATTTAAAGAAGTGAGAAGCTTTGTTCCATTCCCAAGAAGAGACTCAAAGAGAAGAAACACACTCACAATGACTTAGTGATAGTGTGCTTGCCATTAAAGCAATAGTTCACCAAAAATTCGCTCAACATTTACTCACACTCATGCCATCACAGATGTGTATGACTTTATTTTTTATTTTTTTTGCTAAACACTAAACACACTTTTAAAAGAATATCTCAGCTCTGTAGGTTCATACAATGCAAGTGAATGGTGGCCAGAACTTTGAAGGTCCAAAAAACACATAAAGGCAGCATAAAAGTAATCCATACAACTCCGGTGGTTAATCAGTGTCTTCGGAAGCGATATGATGAGAAACAGATCAATATTTAAATCCTTTGTTACTGTAAATCTCCACTTTCACTCCCACGTTCTTATTCTTTAGATTTTTTGCGATTTGCATTCTTCTTGCATATCAGCACCTACTGGATACGGAGAATTTATTGTAAAAAAAAATGCTTAAATATTGATCTGTTTCTCACCAACACTATGTCATATCGCTTCTAAAGACATGGATTTAACCACTAGAGCTGAGATATTCTTCAAAAAAATCTTTGTTTGTGTTCTGCAGAAGAATGAATATCAAACACATCTGGGATGGCATGAGGGTGAGTAAATGATGAGAGAATTGTACTTTTTGGGTGAACTATTCCTTTCAAGGTGCACTGTATTACATTGACACAATTAGGCCTTCCATCTCTGCCTTGGAACAATTTATAATGTATATTCACTCCTAAAAACTATATATAAATTTCAGTATTTTGTATGTGGTATTTCTGGGGCCATTTTATTATGATTTAGTGGCCTTCACTTCAACTGACCTTCATTTATTGCCAATGTGCATAGCACAATAAAAGGATAGTTCACTCAAAAATGAAAAGCCTTTTATTATTTACTCCCCCTCATGTTAGGTGAAATAATTTCACATTTTAGACACTAGTGAACCTTCTGCTATATATCCCCTTTTGTGTTTCTCAAAAAGTTATTTGGGTTTTTGCATGAACTATCCCTTAAGTGCTATTATAAGGTAAAATGCTCTACAAAGAACTGCCACATTGTCATGTATTTTAGATTTATTGGTCTTAAAGTTCAAATAAAATGAACATATTTCACATAAACACATATAGACTTAATACAGATTGTTATACAGTATAATGAACAGCAAAAACAATGCATTTTTAAATATTATTTTGTTAGTTTACTTCAGCTTTTTAGACTTCAGTCAAACAGAAAGCTTCAGTATTGTGAGATGTTTAACTATAATTAAGGCTTGTTTTAGCTACCATCAAAACTGTTGAAAGGTGTGACAATGTTTTGCTTGGAGGAAAATGTAAATGAAGGGATAGATAAGCCATGACAAATGGCAACATGGGAGAACCTGAGGGCACATCAAGGTTTTATTAGCACTACGGTGTGAAATGTAGAGGCCCATTCAGTCCTTTGTGTTTTTCTATGGAGCCTGTCTTTATCTCTGTTACAAAAAGTGGGATTGTTTTTAACTGACATAAAAGCTTACAACTTTTATTCCATTGTCTTTTGTCATTTCATTGTTTTTTTTTTTTCAAGGACGTTTCTAAATATTCAGGATTAGTAAGGACCAAATGTGATCATTTAAAGGAATAGTTCACCCAAAAATGAAAATTCTCTCAACATTTACTCACACTCATGACATCCCAGATGCGTATGACTTTCTTTCTTCTGCAGAACACAAACAGAGATTTGTAAAAGAATATCTCAGCTCAGTTTGTCCATACAATGAAAGTAAATGGGTACCAAAACTTTGTAGCTCCAAAAGCATGTAAAGTAAGCATACAAGTAATCCATGTTTCCATTGACTCCAGTGGTTGATGTCTGAAGCAATATGATAGTTGAGTAAAAAACATACACATTTAAGTCATTTATTTATATATATATATAAACACACCTAAACAAACATTGCTTTACTTTCATGCTGCCTTCATATGCTTTTTGGAGCTTCAAAGTTCTGGCCACAATTCACTTTCATTGTATGGACCTACAAAGATGACATATTCTTCTAAAAATCTTTGTCTGTGTTCAGTTGAAGAAAGAAAGTCATGCACATCTGGGATGGCATGAAAGTGAGCAAATGATGAGAGAATTAACATTTTTGGGTGAACTGTCCTTTTAAGAATCATTCAAAGACTTATCGATTGACCTCTGATATGTATATTGGGGAGGCGGGGGTGCATATCACTTTTAATGTTGCTATCCCTCTTCCTTTTTAACCTTTTCCGTGTGATAATGCTCGAGCAAAAAGGTATATTATTATAATTATTTGCTTACTCAACTCTACGTTAAATATACCTATGTTTTGTATACTGCAAAGTATATTTTTTTTCTCACGCAAACTGGCCATTTGTACTTGGAAGGGTACTTGATCATATTTGTTAACATAAATTACTCATGTTTCGTTCATTTTGTGATATGCTGCGCCTCTGCTCACTGGCCAAATCCCGTTGCTGCACCATTTCAACCAATAGGGCTGCGTGCATTACAGCTGACAGGTCGGGATGAACTCTGGCCATTGCATGAACTGTGTGCGATGCACCATCGCACATATACACACTGAAATAGTTCAAACGTCTAGCCCCAATCATAAGTAACATAAACACCACCATCGTTATGTATTATTAAAACAGTCGTAAAGCTGACATAGTGGATGGCCTGCTTTTCTGAAGGGGCGTGTTCTCGACTGAAAGCTCCGCTCTGCCTCTCTGTGTCTGGCGAGCAACTAACTAACTATCTACCCAGGCAGCGACGGTTGTACTCGATGCTGAAAGTAGCTAGCTTGCTTCGACAGAAACCCACGACAGCGATCTCGTCTCAGTCAGAAGTTAGGATGCGAGAAATGCATTCAGATACATTTATGGGCAGAAGATATTTACAGGATGAAACTATGGAGGACTGAGAGACGGCAGGTCATTTTATCGGCGAAAATTTGACCGGCTTTTCGGCCAAGCCGCCAGCATACACAGCCAGCACCAAAAGGGTTCTGCGTATCTACAGACGGTTTCCGCGCCCGGCGGACGTATTGCGGTCGGAAAATAAGGTAATATTTTGTTTTTATCGAGTTGTGTCGTATGTATTTGGTGTGTTTGTCACGAGTAAGGTTGAGATGAAACGTCGCTTGCGGAGCGGTTACTGCACGCGGCGTTACTGCGCTGTTCCCCGGGCGAGAGCGGCTAACTAGCTCGCAAGCTAACGCCAGCTTTAGCTGTCTCGGTGTTTATTTCGCCTCAGAGTTTATTCGTAAAATGTGTTCGTGTATTCGTTGTCTCAGAGGAACATGTTTATGATTTGAAGTGAAAATGGTGTTGTCACGGTTTATTTTTTTGAAAGGGAGTTCACTGGACACGGTAAACTTACATGAATCTGAAGTTCTACTAGACTGTAAATATGGCTGACGTTTCGTCCTAGAATCGAGGACGCGCAACCGAACTAGTGGCCTGTATGAGACCTCTTCTCGCCGCTGATTGGTTAGGCGGAGAGGGTGGAAGCCTGTGATTGGCTGTCTTAAGTGCGTGTGGGTCGATAAACTTTGCAGCCTCTGGCGGTCGTCTGTCTCACTTGAGTGATAAATTCCAAAAAACTCTACGTAAGTTTTTTTAATGACATATGTCAGTTAAAGTGTATAAGGCGGTTGATATCTTCGTGTCACGGCGGTATTAATCTTTAAAAATGGTTTTAGTGTTGACAGCAAGAGGACAAAGCGATTGAGGCCTTGTCCATAACATCAAAAATCCCGCCCATTGGACAGCAAAAATAAAAACACACTCTAAAAATTGGCGATCCGCCTGAACTTAATCCTGCCAATGAATTTGTATAATCAAAAGGCATCTGCGTGACTGGTAAAGGATGGGTTTACATTCTCACGACTTATATTTATTTCCTTTTGGTCTAACGAATTTTTGGATCTATGCATTCATGCAGTGTTGGGTAAATTACTCTAAAAAAAAAAAAAGTAATTACTGAGAGAATTACTAACTGCTAATTACCTAGTCTACTGTGTAATTAGATTACTGTACTAGTTACTCTTTCTGAAAAGTAATTGCTTTTCTTATTACTAATTACCTTCTAAAACCCTGATCAACCTCGACCAGATGACAAATACAAGGTATATATAAATACATGATAGTTCTTTTAATTATTTCAAATAAATCGTATAAAATCAAATATGTAATTTATAATCTGGCCAAAAAAACGTAAGGGGCTGAATTAAATGGGAAAACGTGCATTTTAACGGTTTAACGAATTTAAATTCACTATTGTTTTTATATAAAAAATTTTTTTTAGAATCTATACAGTATTAAACAAATACATCAGAAGTAACTATAATTAAATTACTGAAAAATTAAGAGTAATCCTTTAATTATCTTTTTTCATTGAAAAAGTCATTTATTTACAGTTATTACTTAGTAATGCATTACCTGCAACACTGCATTTATGTAACATAGTTAAATGAACTGAGAAGTACGAGTTTATTAAATTAAGTTTATTTGCTCTGGTCAACAGTTGGCCACATTATTATTTTGTTTCATTTTTATGTAGTATTGTTTATTCCAGAAAAGTAGTCAAATAAACCAAGTAGTACTAGTACATTTGTAGTCATATTGAATGCTCATAAAAGCGCAAACGTCACACATATGCTTTGCTTAATGCAGATTGTAAAATTTACCAACAGGAAAATACGTTTTTTTTTATTATTTTTTTTTTTTACCCAAACCGGAATGTGTTAAAGACTTCAAAATATTTTGCAATCAGCATGTGATGATGTGGGTTGTAACCACTTCCGTGATACAAGAGCGTGAGCATGGTATTTAAAGCCACGCGACTCATTCGACCCAGGTTGTTGTCTAAAACTTCTCAACGCTGACTTTTTGCAAGACATGGCTTATTACAAATGGAAAAGGTGAAAAAATAGTCGTATTTGGAGGCTGTTGCAAAATGTTAAATGTAAGACTACTGAGATATCTTGTACTATGATTTCTTTCTTGCTTTTTATACAGTTCAAGGTACAAGGTGCCTTGTGGTGTAAGTGCCTATGAGAAAACCACGGCAGAGGGGAGGCCTTCCCGGGGCCTTGGCAAGCGAAAGAAGTGATGCCGTAGACACAGCTGCAGCAGGTAGGGGGGCATCACAGCCACAATCACCCTCTCCCTACCGCCCGAAAGTTTCACCCACCAGAGAAACCTTGACATATGCCCAGGCTCAGAAGATTGTAGAAGTGGACCTGGATGGAAGATTGCATCGGATCAGCATCTTTGACAGTTTTCCAGTCATCACTGAGGACGAGATGACCGCTCAGGACATTACGGAGTGCAACAGCAACAAAGAGAACAGCGAGCAGTCATCAGTGACGGCAATCGTGAGCTCGCCACGCAGATCAGCTGCCCACAGAGGCAAAAAGAAAGATACAAAGAATTTTTCATCATCTCATTCATCGCAAAACCACTGCTCCAACACTCATGGACAATCTCAGACACAGTCAAATCTGCACAGCCAACATGGCCCCCTACCCAATCCCACTTTTAGATTGCTGGAGTCCTACGAACCAGTGGAGGTTACCCCTCGCCCTATGGCATACTACCGCTACATTGAAAAGTCTGGTGAGGAGATGGAAACAGACGCAGAGTATGATATGGACGAGGAGGATATGGCTTGGTTGGAGCTGGTAAATGACAAGCGAGAGTCCGAAGGCCAGCCGCAAGTGTCACCTGATACTTTCGAGCTCCTGATGGACCGCCTAGAAAAGGAGTCCTTCTTGGAGTCCCGAAGCCATGCACTTTCGCAAAGCGTCATTGACGAGGACGCCTTCTGCTGCGTCTGTCTTGACGATGAATGTCTCAACAGTAATGTCATTCTGTTCTGTGACATCTGTAATCTGGCTGTTCACCAGGAGTGTTACGGAGTTCCTTACATCCCTGAGGGCCAGTGGCTCTGCCGGTGTTGCCTGCAGTCGCCCTCTCGCCCAGTGGACTGTGTGCTTTGCCCTAACCGGGGTGGAGCTTTCAAACAGACCAGCGATGGACGATGGGCTCACGTGGTCTGTGCTATTTGGATCCCAGAGGTGTGTTTTGCCAACACAGTCTTTCTTGAACCCGTTGAGGGTGTTGACAACATTCCACCAGCTAGGTGGAAGCTTACATGCTACTTGTGCAAGCAGAAAGGTTGTGGGGCATCTATCCAGTGCCACAAAGCCAACTGCTACACAGCGTTCCATGTGACTTGTGCACAGAGAGCGGGACTCTTTATGAAAATCGAACCAGTCAGAGAGACTACTGTGAATGGGACTACGTTTTCGGTGAAAAAGACGGCATTTTGCGAGGCGCACTCACCGCCTGTGAAGGAGGGCTCTGATGATGAAGAAACTGGGGGGCGGGTCTTGGGGTGTAGAGCTAACAGGGGCCGCAGTGCCTATATTCAGACGCCAGAGCTAAAGACACAGCGAGGAAGCAATAAACTGAATTCCAAACAGCAGCAGAAGAAAGGAAAGAAAGAAGAGGCATCCAAAAAGGTGGCAACACCATTGATGATGGTCTCAGAAATACCTACTCACAGGTACTAGTATCGCGTTAAACACAATTCGTTCACATGCGGACATGAAACGGAAAGTAAAGTGTCAAATGCAAAAAAAAGATTCCCCCAATAATTACAATTCTGACATTATTTACTCATGCTCATGTTGTTCCTAACCGGTATGCTGATATTTTTTCCATGGAATATAAAAGTAGGCATTTTCAAAGAATCTTTAAACGGCTCTTTCCATAAAACAATAGTAGTGATCACATCTGTCGTGCTCCAAAAAATACACTAACACCGAAAGCACCATGTTCAATATTAACTGTCATTATAAGGGGTTCCTGTAGCTCAACTAGTAGAGCATGGCGCTGGCAGTGCCAGAGTCATTTAGGGCCCTATGAAATTAGTTTTATTTTTCCCAAATTCCGTGTTTTCAGTTTTAAAGGTTAATTAAATTTTATCATTTAAAAAAATTGTCTAATAACATGAATTCATTGAATTTTAATCAATTGAAAACAACAATTACCGTTCAACATACCATTGCATTATTTTTTTATTATATGAAGAGTGTCTGTGCTTTATTATTATCATTACTACTACCACTACTACACTGAATATTACATTTTACTATGCAGAAGTTATATTTGTCTAGCGCGTTTTTTTCACTTCCGCGCAACTGGTTAAATGGAGCTTTTATTTTGGCGGGAATCTGTATGAATTTAAAGGCAACATGGGAAATGTGCTTATTAAACTGCAAAAGGCTGATTTAATTATATAAATGTATAGTCTGCATGTGCTACGTGCTTCACTGTGAATAAAGTGCTCTGTGGTGCACTTACGGCGAGAAAATAATACAATAAAATTTTAGGGGGGAAACCAAATTGTTTAGCAAAGCTTACTGTTTGATTATTTTGTTGGTGTTACAGGTTGAGCAAAATTTCTAAAGATGTTCTTATACAGAGAAAGAATCAGTTTATGCAGAGGCTGCATAACTTTTGGTTACTCAAACGTCAATCACGCAACGGAGTGCCTCTCATTCGCCGTTTACATTCACATCTACAGGGCCAGAGGAGTGCAGAACAGGTCAGTATTTATGAATAAGGAGATTTTGTAGTCATAAGCCACACCCATTACTCATAACTGTACCATATTGTGGGCTGTTTGCAAGTCTTTGACTGTTATTAACTGTGAATATCCATGTAGGTGGAGCCAGATGAGAAGCTCAATGCTGTGAGAGAAGAGCTGAAATACTGGCAAAAGCTTCGTCATGATTTGGAAAGAGCTCGACTGCTGATAGAGCTCATCCGTAAGAGAGAGAAACTAAAGAGAGAGCAGGTAACATATAGCTTCTGTAAATGTACTGTATTTTTTGTACCATGATTACTGTGAATTCCTGTGGTTCGCTTTAATGAACAATGATGCAGGAATTAAGGTCTCTAGACATTTTGGCCTTGAATGAAGTTGAACTAAGGTTTTAAGACCTATAACTTTGAAGATCAGAGTGCTGAAAGCTTAACTTTGTCTTTATTGCAAGTGCTGATGACTTATTATGGATTTAAAGTGGAGCCTTTCAGTCCTCTCCCCCCATAGTGAATAAAACAATATTTTTTTGTACCATTGTTTTTATTAAAATACTATTATTACAACAAAACTGTTTAGTGAATGTGTATCTTTAACTACACGTCATTTAATCACCCTGTCAGTGAGTGATGTTTAAATTCAGTAAGCACTGACAGATTCAGCAAGCAATTTGTGAGATTGATTCAAACATTTTTGACTGATTTAGTTAAAGAACTGGCTCATAAGAGTCATTCAGTGACTTATTTAAGACCTGACAAAAGCCTTTTCCATCATGGCTTAAGAATAAAATTAAAAAAAACTATCGTTTACAATACAAGAATCTTGTTTACAGAACAACAAACCTGTGCCTGATCAGTTTAGATGGTGTTTAATGATATCCTCAAACGTCTGCGATGTGTCACCTTGACCTGAGAATTGCAGAAAATTAGCCAGATGTCTAATTGTAACTTTTTGTTGCTTCTGAAGTTGAAGATTCTCCAGGCAGAGACTGAGCACTTGTTAACTCCAGTTTTGGTTCTGCTGCGCTCTACACTAGAGCAACTTCAGGAGAAAGATACTGCAAAAATATTTGCACAGCCTGTCAACTTGAAAGAGGTCTGTCTATGTATCAAGTTTTTCGAGAATATTTATGTTGATGTTGGTGCACTATGCATTTCTGAATCATTTCTGTATGTTTTTATCTGTTTTTAAGAGCAATAATTAACGCTTTAAAATGGAGTTCTATGCTATGTCTTTTAAGGGTATTATAATTAAGGATGCTCCGATACCTGGATCGGTATTGGCTCTGATACTGATGTGTTTAATTGGATTGGGTATCCTTTGGAGTGGATGAGCCTGATCCAAATCTGATACTGGTTTGTTGGTCATCAAGCTCCAAAAAATGCATAAAAGCACCATAAAAGTATTACATATGACAATGCTAGTTTGGTTCACTTCTAACATGCATTGAGATCGGATCAATTCGCCAGATTTTGAATGAATAGCATTTTAAACTACTGTGAACTTGCCCATTCACAGACACTCTGTGGTCACCGTCTTCCTGAAGTGTTCCGTGAAAACCAGGGTTTTAAAGTTAAGAAATTACGACTTAAATACATTACTATTGTATAATAAAATGTAATGATAACAATAATAATAAATATTATTATTTCAATGTATTATTAATGTTTGTTTTTTAGTCTACAAAAATAATTCACTTATTATCCTATTATGACCGCATAGTGTTCGCACTTTAGCACTATGAATATATATATATATATATATGTATATATATATATATATATATATATATATGTATATATATATATATATATATATATATATATATATGTATATGTATATATATATATATGTATATGTATATATGTATATATATATATATATATGTATATATATATATATATATATATGTATATATATATATATATATATATATATATATATATATATATATATATGTATATGTATATGTATATATATATATATATATATATATATATGTATATGTATATGTATATGTATATATATATATATATATATATATATATATATGTATATGTATATGTATATATATATATATGTATATGTATATGTATATATATATATATATGTATATGTATATATATATGTATATATATATATATATATATATGTATATGTATATATATATGTATATATATATATATATATATATATATATATATATATATATATATATATATGTATATGTATATATATATATATATATGTATATGTATATATATATATATATGTATATGTATATATATATGTATATATATATGTATATATATATATATATATGTATATATATGTATATATATATATATATATATATATATATATATATATATGTGTATATGTATATATATATATATATATATATATATATATATATGTATATATATATATATATGTATATATATATATGTATATATATATATATATATGTATATATATATATATATATATATATATGTATATATATATATATATATATATATATATATATATATATATATATATGTATGTATAAATGAGAACATTTTGCATTTTCAACTGTATGTATTTCTTTAAATCATCATTGAGTGGTTCAAAAATCATCTTTAACTGATCTTGTGTGAATTCTACTCATCAATGACTTCGTGCCTCATTCTATAACACGTTAGTTAATGTATTACATGTGGTCTTGAGTATCCTCGTATTTAAATGTACATCTAAACGCCTCCCACAGCAGTGTGGCGTGTGTCTGAATGTTCACAAACAGTATGTCCTTGCTTTGTGTTTCGAACTTCTTGCTCTTGAGCGAAGAACAATGAAGCACTTTTCCATGTTTGAGCTGTGGCCTTCAGTCTTAATTTTGCTTCTGCATTCTCCAGTAGACTTTAAAAATAGTTTTTCTTAATGGGTTACATATTCTTTATATAATCGTTTTTTTTGTTTGTTTGTTTATTTTTACTCTCTATTTTATTTTAGTTAGATGTTTTGGTTTCTTTACTTATAAGAGTACCCCCAATCAGTTTCACCCAGTAATGTATAGATATTCTAAACTGCTTATGAAAGAAACAACACTGGTAGCGAATCGGTATTGGCCTATACTTAGAGTTCAGCAGTCAGATCGGGAGCGAAAAATGGTATTTGTGCATACCTAATTATAATATAGTTTTAATAGACAATACTGTATATACCCTATAGTATGGGAATTAAAGCTGCAAGTCTTAAATAACAACTGTATTTTTGGTTCTCAGGTCCCAGATTACCTAGAGTTTGTCTTGCATCCCATGGACTTCTCCACCATGAAATCCAAATTGGAGGCTCACAAATATTGCTCAGTGACTGACCTGGAGGCTGATTTCAACCTCATGATCACCAACTGCCTGCTTTACAATTCTAAAGACACTGTGTTTCACCAAGCTGCAATACGTCTGCGAGACCTAGGGGGCGCTATCCTTAGGCACGCCCAGAGACAGGCCCAAAACACAGGCTTTGACCTGGACACTGGCATGCACCTGCCAGAATCGCCACACAAAAACGACTACTACCGCTGCACTTTTGAAGATGGTGAGTACAAGGAGTTCTTTAAAACTTAGGCTGAATCCTAGTTTGCATACTTCTGCTAATATGAAAAAGGATGTACTGTGCTGGCATTTGTAAAATTCACACTTTTAAGGAGTTGGTCACCTGAAAATGATTTAGTTATTTACCCTCATGTCGTTCTAAACCTGTATGACTTTTTCATCTGACGACCAAAAAAGATGATTTTAGGCAAAATGTTAACTGCCTCCTTTTGTGCTCCATAAAAAAGAGAAAGTCATGTGGTTTTGAACAACTTGAGGGTGAGTAAATAATAACAGAATTTTCATTTTTGGATAACTCCCTTTAAGGTTATTTTTCCAGATGGCAGCTAGCATGCAGTTGACATTTTGTTTTGTGAACTGATGGTTTGTTTGTGTGTGTGTAGTGGACACGCTGCTAGACCCTGATAATCGATTGCACATGACGACAGAAGATCAGTTGAGGGAGCTGCTAGATAAATTAGACGTGGTGACATTGATGCGCTCGAGTGGAGCACGTACACGACGTCTCCGCCTGATTCGCAGAGAAATCAACAACGTTCGCTATAAGCAACATACACGGAACTCACACATGTTGAATGAAGACCTCAAAGAGGAAGATGAGGAGGAGGATAAAGATAAGGAGATTGATGGTGAAAATAATCTGGCATTATCATCATCGGACAAAGGTGAGACTTGACTTGTCTTTGGAAATTAGAACCAGTTGCAAATCAAAATCAAGTTCCATTTCTTAAATTGTGGAACTAAAGGATTTTCAAGATGTTTGTTTCTGTTAATGGATCTCGAACATCTGCAAAACATTGTACTAAAATACTTTGTTTTACTGCATTGTGCTTTGGTGGCACCACTGTTGAATCTACAATGTCACAACAAAATAAATTGTTTCAGCGGAGTTGTGAGCTTACAGTTTGAACATATTTTAATGATAGAGAAAGACTCTGTGCAGCAGAATAATACATATGTCAAGTCATTTTTATTTGTATCATTATACTTAATGCACGTCATTTCAAAGCAGCTTAACAGAAAATCATACTGTTATGTCTATAACATCTTTGTATTGCGATGAACTCAAACTTGTGAGTTTTCTGATTGAATCACTCGCTCTTTGTCCTGCTCACTCATTTAATCAATTGGAGCAGTTCTTGACTTGCTCTGAACTGACTAAACCACATTTTTCATATTAATTTAGAAAATAACTTTGAAGGCTTGTGAGACTTTGATTAAAATATGTTACCAATAATACTAGGAATTCTGTTTAGTACTTTTATTTAGTATATAGTTTGGACCAATTATTTCAGGGTTGGGGATGTAGATAACGGAACCAGAAAGAGTGAAAGGTTAAATTTTAATAGACAGGCTGCAAATATTATTATATAAGGCCATGATGCCCCTCTCATTCCAGATTGCTTTAACGTGTGGTTGTAAATTTTTTTCATCTAGATGACTTTAAATCAACTCCTCCACCCATGCTGGAACCCACAGATCTAGCCCTGCCCCCTACTCCTGGAGACACCCCCCAGGAGCCACCAACACTCAGACCCATGACGTCTGATCCCAGGACCCCTCCATGCCTGCTCAAGCGCCTCAAACTCAACAGCGAGATCCAAGAAACTGTTTCAGACTACGCCCTTGTGAACAGCTCCATCAAACCTGAAGATAGCCTACCTTTGCTCAGCGAGAACAAACTGACCAATGGCCTTTCCTCCACCGAATCACCAACACGGCCCACAATGGGAGGTGTCGGACGGCGAACATCCGTCCTCTTTAAGAAAGCTAAAAATGGGGCAAAGCTTCAGCGTGAAAAAGACAGTCAAATGCAGAATGGAAACAAGGATGAGGCAGTCAGCACTGACCCTGCACACACCCCAAACTGCACTACTCCCATCAAAAATGAAACTTCAGCCCAGTCAAAACCTCCAACACCTCCGCCCATATCGACTCCAGCGAAGCAGAGAGCAAGAAGCCGCAGCTGTAGCCCAGAGCGTGAGCAGGAGAAAACCCCTCCTCGACTCACTCTAGAGCCTGGTAAATAAAACGTTTTTTTTTTTTTTTAATTATTATTATTATTTTTTTTTTTTTTTTTACATGCAGCATTAGGACTGGTCTTATGTCTATTATGTTAATGTGGTAACGTAAGTGGATGAATCTCACGAAAACGGTCAAGAAATATCCAAGTCATATTTCACACCATAATCAAAAGGATATATTTAAGCAATATCACATGAGCAAGAGTGCGATATGGCCCTACATCAGCACTGCTGTGATCCGGCCGCAGGTTATCACTTCAGAACAACTAGTACTTTAGCTTGGGCTGTTTCAAACATATTATTGGAGAAACGCGTGTGTGTGAGAGAGAGAGAGAGAGAGAGAAGGAGATGGAGCGTGTGATGATGCTGTAGTCTGTTAGTCAGCTTTCTGAAGATAATGTAATTTTGGTAAAAAAAAATTCTCAGTGGAAAAATAACCGTTCAAGCAGAGGAATTCCTCCCTATTTCACAAAAGCCGGTGCGCAAGTGTCATTCACTATAGAAACTGCAATCTCCTCTACCATTATAAACAGTATTTTCTCTCCAATGTGGAAACTCCGGTAAGAGGTAAGCACCTTGAGTTTGTGTAATTAATCAGTCTGTTGTGACTCAGTTGAAGTTGTTAGTTTAAAGCTATTTCCTATCTTTAGTAGTGTAGTAGTAATAAAAGCGATCAAGGAGTGCTATTGTATGTAAACACTGAGTGATGCTGACTCACTTCATGTCAATCAACTGGCTCATATTACAAACAAGTTTTTTTTTTTGCCTCCCCCTGCTGGCTAACATATGTAATGTCACAAAATTAAATGTAAAGAGACAGATGGCTCTTAACACATCTGCACTGCTCTTACACTTTAGTTTAGAACAGCATTGAAACAAGCGGAGTAATACACTGTGAAGCGTCTGATAGTGTTAGACCATCACTACAGTCTCTCGTCCAATCAGATTCGAGGACCGGAACTAATTGTTGTGTGTGCGTGTGCGTATGTATGTACATGTGTGTGTGTATATATATATATATATATATATATATATATATATATATATATATATATATATATATATATATATATATATATATATATATATATGTGTATATATATACACATATATATATATATATATATATATATATGTATATATAATTTTTGCAAATGTCAATATTTGCTGAGAAACTCACCAAAATTAAAATTATTTCATATATAGGGGCGGCTGTGGCTCAGGTGGTAGAGTGGTTTGGCCACTAATCGCAGGGTTGGCGGTTCGATTCCTGGCCCACATGACTCCACATGCCGAAGTGTCTCCCCGCTAGGGAGTTGGTGCCCTACGCAGACTGCGTAATATGCGTATATGGACCTGCGGTACTGATAAGACAGCTTGATCACAAATACAAAAAATTACAGATGTTGAGAATTAATGCAATTGGGGGAGGTAGCCTACAGTAACCACAAGCAAAGATTAATTGTAGAAATAAAGACTTGTGGCCCGAAAAATTGCAAACATCTGTGTAGGCTGATAATACTGTATATAGCACTTGCACATTTTCTATGGATACTGCACAAACATGACATAGATTTCTATAAATGTATCTAAATATATGTGCTGATTTGGATTAAAACATTTAATCCAATTCAAAACTCCTTTGTGTACAGGCTACAGCTTTTTAATACACCAAGCAAAATCACTACATTAGATCAGTGATCTAATAAAAGGATGAGCAGTTGATTCCATATTACACGATGTTCCGGCACCTTCGATTCTAAAAAGAAAAATAATTGCTTGCTTGTCAATCCATTCAGATTCTTGTATTCTCCCATGTGGTTTTTGTTTGATCCATTTGACACAGTCCATCTCTATTTATTGAGTTTACTTGTTCAAAAATATTTCAAGTTCGTTATGTTTCGCTCTAGTCAGTTGCGGACCCTGGTAGAGTGTACGAGAGCGTCACGAGACCGCACGCCCCCGCATACAGACGCCCATTCCTCTTCTGTATTGCGCCGTGGTCCAATCTCTGTAATATGGAATCAACTGCTCACTCTTATTAGATCCACTAATGTGCAGTAGTGATTTTGCTTAGTGTATTAAAAAGCTGTAGCCTATACACAAAGGGGTTTTGAATTGTATTCAAAGCAACATAAGCATAGATACAAATGTCATAACTTGAGATCAAAAGACCACTCGAACAACACACTGTAAAATGTTTCACTGTTATTATTTGGATATGTATGTATGTACTTTTTGTGACCAAAAGTTTACTAGGAATATACATTGGGATTCACTAGTAAAAATACTACTTCACGCCACAGTGAAGAATTTTAAACGCATTTATAATTTAATGCAAATGTTTTCACTACAAATTAAAAGATCAGAATGCCAATTTGAACAAAGTTAGGTGTTTGTTTCCACCATTAAGAACAATGTGTATTTATTTGTAAATTATTTCATAATTAGATATAAATTTTGCATGTTTTATAAGATGACCTCAAATCTAGGGCAAGAAGTAGGTAACTTGTCCCAGCTATCATCTGATTTTTATAAAATGTATAAAATACTTTTTAAAAACTTGAATCTTAATCAAGATTTTTGTCATCTAATGTAAAAACACTAAACCAAATGTTCTATGTAATTATGTATTTTCACAATTAAGTTGAATAATGACATGCATAAATAATGATAGACAAATCATAAAACAGAAACCCAGTAAAACTGGTTAATATGAAAGGCGAATTTTTTTTATGAATTACATACCATACAGGCCTATTAATAAATCCATATTTAGACACCAATGTATTTTTACACCCGATTGCCGGTTCCACTACTTCTTTATACCAAATATAAATTATAAATTAAAAAATATATATATATAGATTTTTTTATAAATTTGGAGTGGTGTGAATCTTAACTAAAGAGGTCTACAGACATTTAAGGTAAATTTATTAAAAGTAAAATAAAGTCGTAAAGAAAAAAAAAACCTTTTAAGAAAATGCGATCATTTATTTTCATATTGTAAGCTTTGTATTTATTTAATAATGCTTTTATATTGCTGAAGCGTTACACTATTCTCCAAGTGTTTTATTTATAAATTTTTTTTTTATGCATATATATATATATATATAAAATGAAAAGGAGAAATAAATATTGAAAGAGCTCGAGTAGAGCGATAACTGGGCACAAATGTTGCTATGGTGCAGACACGTAGCAGGTTTCTTTCCAAATGAATTGGGGTGCGAGAATGGAGCGGACTATCTCAAGTGAAGTCGAGTGGTTTTTATTGTCGTTTCAACCATATATAGTTTGTACAGTACACAATGAAACAAGACAACATTCCTCCAGGACCATGGTGCCACATAAAACAACATAGGACAAACACAGAACCACATGAGACTACACAGACTAAATAAAGTGCACGTGCAAACGTATCCCAAAAGTATGGTACAGTATAATAAATTACTGACAATGAACAGGACAATAGACACAGTGATAGACAGTGCAGCGCCGACCAGTACACAGTAGTGCAAAAGATGACAGTTTATAAAAAAGACAAACGTAAACATAACATACTATGAGACAGTGTTCTATGGACATAGCAGTTATTAAGGTAGCAGTCAGGTATAAAGTGACAATAATTAAAGTGCAACTCAGGACGTGTGTGTGCGTGCGTGCGTCAAACCAATCTCTGAGTATTGAGGAGTCTGATGGCTGGGGGGAAGAAGCTGTTACACAGTCTGGCCGTGATGGCCCGAATGCTTCGGTACCTCTTGCCAGACAGCAGGAGGGTGAAGAGTTTGTGTGTGGGGTCATCCACATTGCTGGTTGCTTTGCGGATGCAGTGTTTATTGTAAATGTCATTGATGGAGGGAAGAGAAACCCCGATGATCTTCTCAGCTGTCCTCAGTGTCCTCACGAGCCCATCTGGCACCAACAATCATCCATGCAATTATCCTAGCAGACAATCATGTGGCAGCAATACAGTGTATAAAATCATGCAGATACAGGTCAGGAGCTTCAGTCAATGTTCACATCAACCATCAGAATGGTTTGTTATTTGGACATTATTTGGACCGTGGCATGATTGTTGGTGCCAGTTGGCTGGTATAAGTATTTCTGTAACTGTAGATCTCCTGGGATTTTCACGCACAACAGCCTCTAGAATTTACAAAAAAAAATCCTGTGAGTAGTAGTTCTTTGGATGGAAAACCTTGTTGATGAGAGAGGTCAACAGAGAATGGCCAGACTGGTTCGAACTGAAAAAGTCTATTGTAACCCACATAACTGCTCTGTACAATTGTGGTGAGAAGAATAGGGTTGGGGGGGGGGGGGGGGGGGTGTTGTGAGAGAGAGATTGAGTAACAATTGAATAGTCAAATCAAATATTGAATAGTTATTTAAATAATGGATGTCATATGTTAATGTTCTCTTGGGTGTGATGTCATAACCGATTTCTGAAATGACAAATTTTTTGCAGCTTAATATCAATAAATGGACTGGGGAAGGAGCTTTGTGTTGCAAAAAGTTAGAACACGACTACATAGTAGGTCGAGCTATTTAATTTCAGAAGAGCAAGGACAAGCTTATGAACTGAATTTATGCGACTGTAATTAGTATTAATTAAACTTGTCTGTATTTTTTAGCTCTCACAAATGGATTCCGAAAGCACAAAGTCTCTGACTCAGAATGCAGCTCTTCTCCAACCTTCAAAGAGCTGTAAGAGAAAACAACATTAATGACTAAGACCTTTTAGCAGCTTACAGGTCACATGTAATGTAAACTCATATTATCTCTGCTGGTTTCAGTGCCTCACCACCTAAAAAAAGCCGGGGGAAACCTGCTTTGTCCAAAGTGCCGTTCTTAGAGACTGTCAATGGAGACACTGACTACACTGGGACTGGTAAGAAATTGTTCCTTTGACGAAGAGTTAAAGAGACAACAATGATCCCTTAATAAAGATATTTTAGTTTTTGGAGTACGCAAGGTGACAAAGTAATGCTTGTGTTATTTAGTTGTGCTGTCAAATGGGGACACACCTGATCCTGAACCTCTGGACTTGGTGTGGGCCAAATGCAGAGGATATCCGTCCTACCCTGCTCTGGTGAGAGTGTGCGCTCAACATGCACATCGTGTATTACACTTTTGTATGCCCTTAGGAGTCATGAATACTTTTACACACAAAAATAGTAAAACACTAATTTACGGAGACGATAGAATGAAGGCGGAATCTCAAAGCTCTTTCTTCATGTGAAATAAGGGCTTGTGGGTTTAATCAGAGAGCATTTAAATAATATGTTAAAGTGAAGAATTTTGGACAGAAATATTTTACCATTGCATACATGCAGTATAATATAATATAGCTGTTCAGGTTGGCTGGGATCCAACAACAACAGTGTAAATACAAAAATGGACCAAGACTAAAGTTGACCAAAAGGAGAAAGATATTTTAAGTATTTTTTAATTTTTTATATATATATTCAAAATATTATTTATAATGCGTTCATACGTTTTTAAAGCCTTAAGGAACTTCTGACCATTTTGACTTCTTATGAAGCACACATACAGCTATGACAAGATGGCTAGAATATTGGAATATTGACTTTATCTTGTATCAGAAAACAACTCAATTCTGGTTAATATCAGAATGTTATAATGCATGTTAATTTAATGGTTAAAATTGCTCCTGTTTTGTAGATCATAGATCCAGAAATGCCTCAGGAGGGTTTGCTACATAACGGAGTGCCCATACCCATTCCCCCTCTTGATGTGCTGCGCCTGGGGGAGCAGAGACAGGAAGAGGCTGGCGAGAAACTCTTCCTCGTTCTCTTCTTTGACAACAAACGCACCTGGTAAGTATAGCACTGGAAATGTGTGTTTTGTTTTCCATCCGTGGATGTGTTGGAAGTTCATCTCTTGTCTGTCTCTGCAGGCAGTGGCTGCCACAAGATAAGGTTACCCCTCTCGGCGTGGACGATACGGCAGATAAACTGCGTATGATGGAGGGCAAGAAAACCAGCATCCGGAAGTCTGTGCAAGTGGCCTACAACCGAGCTATGATCCACCTGAGCCGGGTTCGGGGAGACCATGGTTTTGTCGGCTCCAACTACCTGTAGAACAGAACAGCCAACCACATCTGTCCATGTCTACTACTCACATGGGCTTGATCTAAAATGACTCTGTATTCAATCTCCATTACATCAGGCCAGCTGAAACCCATTTTGGTTAATGCTCCAGGTACGGGTTTCCTGAGCAATTTAATTCACTTTAGTTCAGTTCATCAACGTGTTCAGGAAACAACCCTCTTCAGTGATTTGGTTGAGGAGTCATTTGCGATTTCAGTCCCATTTTTATTTGTTTCAGGCATGTAGAGGGTATAGGTTGCTTTCTAGGATGGGGTCCCTAAAGGGCGACAGTTTATATCAGTGATTCGTGTATTTTTAACTGGTGTCACTTTATGGTGATGAGTCTACACCATCCAGACTCAGAGTTTTAGCTTTTGGGTCCATTCAGAGCCATTAAGTTCTGAAAATGTGTCATTTTAAATGATCAAACGAATGAACTTAAAGAATTTAAAGGTCTGAATGAATCACTGCCATTTTCTTATGATAGCTTTTTACTTTTCAAAGTTTTACAAACCACTTCTTGTACATTGTAAAGACACTCATGTATATAAGTATGTTTTTTTTTTTGTTTTTTTTTATCATATTGTATCTAATTTAATTTTTTTCTCTTGTTTATTGTGAAATAAATTGCCTGGAGGAATGAAGAAATGAAGAAGGTTGTGTACAGACGTGTAAATGGTTTTCAGATTGACTCCCTACAAAGTGTTACCCTGCTTGTCTTTGATATCAGATAGTGTGAGTATGTCCATATGGTATGTACATTACTGGCATACATTTTATGTACATGCGTATGTACCAGCTCACACTTGTCTATGGTTAAATATATATTCTCAGTTTTGATACAAAAAAATAATTTATTTATGGGCCGTTAAGAGATAAAGGAATTCAAATGTACTGGTTGAAGATGGAAATCATATCTCTTATTTTATATAAACTTTTAAATTGGCTCTTAAGATCTAACTTCACATGCGTTCTGATTCTGCTTTAGTTCTTTTTAATATTTTGAGGTGACATGTTGGAGGGATGATGATATATTGTACTCATGCTGTTAGAAAGTAAAAATCCCTATTCACCATCAAGCACAAAACCTTGTATTTATTGTAGAAAGTTGTGGAGCTTTTGTTGACCGTTTATAAGATGAACCTTTAATCAATTTTAGGCTTGTACAAACTGCAGATTTTACCGACCCACCAAATAACCCTGCCTCAAACAGTATTTTCTCGTGTGGGGGAAATAAATGTTCTATTGAAACTATTCTATGATCATTGGTGTTTGCGGTGTCATTTAAACATGATTCTTAAAGGAACAGTTCACCCAAACATTTAAATAATCTCACTGTTTACTCACTTTCATGCCATCCCAGATGTGTAACTTTCATCTGCTGAACACAAATCAAGATTTGTAGAAGATTATTTCAGCTCTGTAGGTCCTTTCAATGCAAGTGAATGGTGGTCAGACATTTGAAGCCTCAAAAATCACAGAGGCAGCATAAAAGTAATCCTTGTGGACTCCAGGGGTTTCATATTTGTCTTCTGAAACGATGCAATCACTTTGGGTGAGAAAGAATATTTAAATCCCTTTTTACTATAAATCGGCACATTTGCTTTAAGAATGTGAAAGGAGAGATTTAGAGTAAAAAAATAAAAAAAAGGACTTCAATATTGATCCGTTTCTCGCCCACAAGTATTATATTGCTTCTGAGGACACATTTTACCACTGGAGTCTTGGGAATTTTTGGAGCTTGAAAGATCTGATCACCATTCACTTGCATTGTATGGACATACAGAGTTGAGATATTTTTGTTTTACAGAAGAAGGAAAGTCATACATATCTGGGATGGAATGAGGGTGAGTAAATGATGAGAGAATTTTCATTTTTGGGTGAATTATTCCTTTAAGAACATTATTAGTTTTTTTTTTTTTTTTTTTTTGTATTGTTATTATTTTGTATATAACACAATTCCCTAGTATAAAAGATACATTTTGTAAAACTGAATGTTAAAATTCAGAAGTTACAAATACAAACACATACATTGTTTTGCTTTACATGTAGAAAAATGTGTAAAAACAAACAGGCAGCTTTATAAAATAGACCTTTATAAAATGTTGGTGGAATACTTATGTACTTCACATGGGAATATACTTTAAAGGAATATTCCGGGTTCAATACAAGTTAAGCTTAAATCAACAGCATTTGTGGCATAATTTTTGTGGTAATCAGCATTTATTTGGACTTGTCACTCTTCTTTACAAAAAAAAAAAAAAAAAAAGCAAAAGTCAGGGTTACATTGAAGCACTTTCAATGGAAGTGAATGGGGCCCAATTTTAGGCTTTAAAGGCAGAAATGTGAAGCTTATAATGTTATAAAAGCACTTGTATTAATTCCTCTGTTAAAACGAATGTATTATTTGAGCTGTAAAGTTGTTTAAATCGTAAATTTAACAGTCATTTCAGGTTATGTTGATTACATCATAATGGCAACTAAGTTTTTAAATTGGATATAACTACACAGAAAATGTTAGTAAGCGATTTTATCATACTAAAATAATTTTAACACGCATATTGTTTACGTCTTGTGTCTATACTTTTGAAAACGTGAGTATTTTAATGTTTACAGATGGATCCCCATTCACTTCCATTGTAAACTTCACTGTTTTTTTTTTTTTTTTTTTTTTAATAAAGGAAAAGCAGGGGCAAGTAAAAAAATATCTGACATATATGACAATCAATATTATGTCACAACTGCTTTAGATTGAGTTTACCTTGTACTGAACCCGGAATATTCCTTTGAAGGTGCTGTCAACTATTTTAATACCACTGGGCGCGGCCCGCGCGTTTTAACCAATCAGAAAGCTAGCTTTCAGCCCGTGAATCATTTGTGCATTCGGATTGGCTGATATGCTTTGGTGGGTGTGGTTTTGGAAAAATGGCGCGTGTTGAAGTGAAGTTAGTACAACAAATTAAATAGTGTACATGTGTTGTTGCCCCCATCAGGCGATATATGGTCTCTGCAGAACAGTACTGGGTGTTTTGAAATTATGGGCGTTTTCAAACCAGGATGGGCGTTTCTAAACTAACCAATGAAAGTATGGAATCTCAATGTTTGGAAACGCCCACTGATTGGGAAAAGCCCATCCAGCAGGCTGTCACAGCATCTGGCCATATTTTACAACGATGTTGTGCTGACGTGAGGTGATAAAAAAAAAATTTTTGGAAGGCGTTTCATTAACAAATATTAGAAAGTTTGATGACCCGTGGTGCAATGTTATAAATGTTTTGCTTAAAAAAAAAATACATGTTCTCTAGCCTTTTTGTACCTCTAGGGGGAAGCAATCAATAGTAATAATGAATGAACCGTTCCATAAAGTTATTACACCAAATGTCCTTTAGTCACTGATGACACCCATCTTAAAGGGACAGTTCAACGAAAAATGAAGCTAATCAGAAAACTCAGCCATTGAAAAAACCTACTGGTTTCCTAATGAATTTGCAACGAATTAACCTTTTATATGTTAAATATCATTAAGCATATTGCATGTTTAGCAAACAATACAATTGTAATGAATTTGATTGATAAAAATCTCACAATCAATTCATCTGTATATTCTGTAAAATGTCTTACAAATGAGCGCACATTTGCATTTTCAGCTTTTATAAAACTTCAAGACTGGATTTACTGAGTGACTCCAGCCAGGTCTCCCAAGCAACCAAATTGGCCCAGTTGCCAGGGAAGGTAGAGTCACATGGGGTAACCTCCTAGTGGTCACTATAATGTGGTTCTCGCTCTCGGTGGGGCACATGGTGAGTTGTGCATGGATGCCACTGAGAATAGCATGAAATCTCCACATTTACGTGCTCAACAAGCCATGTGATAAGATGCACAGATTGAAGATCTCAGACACGGAGGCAACTGAGATTCGTCCTCCGCCACCCGGATTGAGGCGAATCACTACACCATCATGAGGACTTAGAGCACATTGGGAATTGGGCATTCCAAACTGGGGAGAAAAATAAAAATCAACAAAAAAATAAAACTTTGGGTTTAGAAATATTTAATTTCCCAGATTATGACAAGGGTCATGTCTGGAATGAACAGAAGAAACGTTACTTTTTAGTTCAGTATTCGGAGTCCTTTTTAATGGTTTAAGTTTTTTTATATGGATTTGAAAAGTCAAACATTAGGAAATTCAGCTGTAAACCGAATATATAGTCTCATTTGTCGTCGTAGGGAAATTTAAACGCAATTTAAAAGCAGTTTTTATTACTTGTGGCTGGCGAAATGACATTGACATTGTCGACACCTGTGTCTTAAACGTTAGAGAAGTGAAAAGTCTGACAAAAGTTAATAATGTACAATTGTTTTTAATGCTTAGAAGCATCTCGAAATCTTTGCTGGACATTACAAAGACCTTTAAATTATAACTGAGTGAAACCGCAATCAAGAGTAACTTCCATCCATGTTCATGACGTTATAAGCTAAGGTAAAGACTCAATGACTTGTTGACATGGTTCTGAATGATAAATGAATAAATAAGCGCAACTCCAAATTGATCATTTATAAAAGGCAGCAAACATTTATTTACTGAATATAAGATTAATGATATTAAAAAGTATTTTTATTTTAAACAAAGTGTTTGCACATGAGAAGCCAACAATACATTGACCTGGATTATTGTGTTGGGACAAAATAAAGTGTATTGCAACAGATGAGATGTGATAAATCTCTCCCTGAAGACGGTCTCAGGACTGCATGTCCCATGGCTGCTGTGGGAGAAGGGTGAGGTGGTTATGCCGCAGTGTTCTCAGCTCGGTCAGTCGCCCCAGGAGCCGGGCAAAGCGACGTGGGTCCTGCACTGCCCCCTGACTACAGCAGCATACTCTAGACAAGAGCTCAGAAACAAACTCCTGTAAGTTCTCCACACAGCCCACAGCACGCAGAGACGGCCTGTCTGCTTCAACAGAGGATAGAAAAGGGGGGGACAAACATGACTATGAGCCAGTTTACATGCACACCAATATGCAGATAACTCCTAAAAATCATTTTTGAAATTATCTAGTTATTCTCCGATTTCCACATCAAATCATGAATAGGCATGCGCACCAGGCCCGGATCTAGAACGGGTACTTTAGAAGGGCAATGACATACAACGGGGGCAGGTAGTCGAACTTACTGGCAGGTAGTCGAAATATCCTGATATTTAAAATGATTATTTTTTTTAATCATAATAAAGAAATGTAGGCATTTTCTTTTATAGAACAGCTTCGCTTAAAGAAAATTCATTTTTTTTACTATTATTTCATTAGTCAGGTTTCATAGGGTTAAAACTCATGCGTCAAGTTCATAGAAATGTAATGTTTGTTTCCATGTTTGCTTTACAAATTTAATGCTAAAAATGCTTAAAAAAAGCATTTAAAAAAAAATATTTAGTGATTTGGAAAATGTCATGTGGAAATAAAAGATATTAAAATACATTCTTGCACCTTAAATACTATACACCTAAAATAAAACTTAATAATTAATTACACACACACACACACACACTTTTTTTTTTTCTTTTTTTTTTTTCTTCTTCTTCAGGGCAAAAATACTTTACATATATGAATTAAGTGAAGAATATCAATAAGTCTTCTCAGGGTTTCACCATGTGACCTGAACAAAATATGCCTTTACAATAATAATATTAATAATTAAAACTTCATTACCAATCATGAGGGTTTGAAGGGATCCCTTTTTTCAAATATATATAAATAATAGATCTGGACCAAAAAAATCAGACACATTATTTACCCCAAAATAAAGTGTGTTTTTCCTCAGAGATTTGAACAGAGCTTTGCCACCCCTGTTTTATTCTGTTTCCTAGTGATTTTGGGTGGCAGCATTAATAGCCACATTAAAAATCCAGCAAGAATTGAACTCTGGTTTGGATAATTTACTAAATGTCATTTATGTCTAGTAATGCCCCTGGTTTGACCTAGTCCTGAACATGTTGACAACACTTAAGTTTACATTTAAATGCGTTAATTAATGAACAAGAGTGTTAATCATAATCCACAGACCTGAACATAGCACTGCAGTCGCGGTTAGAAGTGCATATTCAGCCTCGCTTACTGCAATGGCAATCATACTCTGGAGGAAATTTACCACAGATCTCAGGAGCTCATCATTCAGCCCTGATCAAAGATAAAAATCACAATTGGAAAAATATGTTTTAGGCAATAATGCTACATAATACATCATTATAATAATAAATCACGAAGCACATCATGATATGATACATTGTCACATTGGATATGTCAGAGATTTTTACAGTAATAATTATCATGGATCACCTGAGTGTGTCTGTATCCTTAGGTTATTACCAATCTTGAACTCTAATGTTTTCACCCAATCTGGATTTGAGTTATTCAAACTTAAAGGATGCAAAGCTGTTAAGAAACAAGTACATCCCAGTGAACAGTGCACTTGTATGCTGTTGAGTTGCTTGATGAGAACAGCAAAAACATCTAATTATGCATATCATGTAATTACCAGTGCTAACGCAAGAGGGATTCTCGGAGAACTGTTGAGCTAAGATCAGGAACATGACTTCAACTGAAGAGCTGGACAGCAGAGTGTTCTGGTCAGAACTTTCCAAAAGCTCAAAGCCTAAAAACAACAAATCCACAAATGAGTTCTTCACAGTAGTGTGGTGTGATCTAAAAGATGCTGGGAGGAAACTGACCAGGTACACTTCTGGAAAACTGCAAAAGCTTCTCCGTCTGTGGAGGGGTCAAGTCTACACTGTTTGTTAAACTTGACCACATAGGCACCTGCGGAAACAAAGAGAACATTATTGTGATATCTTATGGGCGGTATGTCTCTATAAATTAATTTAGGAAAAGATCTCTGGCATACCCGGCAGAGCAGGCTGTCTTGAACTATGTACCTACGATAAGCCTCAACAATTTTATTCACAATGCACCTCTGCTCTCTGGAGAGACCGGATGATACCTGCAAACACATTTTTGAGAGTGACAAATTACATTTACATTTA
This sequence comes from Moxostoma hubbsi, assembly GCA_032164185.1. NCBI lineage: Eukaryota > Metazoa > Chordata > Actinopteri > Cypriniformes > Catostomidae > Moxostoma > Moxostoma hubbsi. Next base: position 8,830,334 of record JAVLUX010000018.1, read on the forward strand.
TGCATTTGGCAGACACTTTAATCCAAAGTGACTTACAGTGCACTTATTACAGGGACAATCCCCCCGGAGCAACCTGGAGTTAAGTGCCTTGCTCAAAGACACAATGGTGGTGGCTGTGGAGATCGAACCAGCAACCTTCTGATTAACAGTTATGTGCTTTAGCCCACTATGCCACCACCTCTCCTTAGTCTCGGTTTGAAGGTATTAGTATAAGAGGGGTTTACCCGTGTCGTGAATCTGCTTGTAGATGAGACGCTTCTGTTTTCTGAACAGTTGTCATCCTCAGTTCTCCCTGTTGATCCATTGTGTCCTTTGTGCTTGGAGCCCTTCCTCAGTCTTTTTGATTGGCATTGCACCTCTGTAAGCAGACCTGACAAAACAACACCAGCAAATCAAACACTATTGTGGAGTAACTAAGTAGTAACACTACAAACTTGACTACATTTTTCAGTAGCGTGACAGTAGCCCAATATTGTTGCTTTTCCAGTAACAAGCAATTTTTCAACAGAGTAGCAGCGTAACGTCACAAAATGCTACATTTGCCAAACTGTATTGTGCACGCAGCAAGTCTACAAACCATAATTAAACGTTCGCATATTAATTAAATGCACTCAACTAAACTGTCCTCTTTCTCTTATAAAAACACTGGGAAGTCAAAATTATTGTAATCATGTAATTGGTTTAAAAAACGATTCATCGATTCACTTATAGGAAGCTTTGGGAAGTCCAATGCATTTTAGTGAATCGGTTTGTTCGGGCAGTTCGTGGATTTTAATAAATTCATAAATGATTCACCGATTCACTTGAATTTTAAATTCAATAAAATTTGTAAAAATCACAATCGACAGGTAGAAGTGAAATGTGTTCCGACTTATATAGCGCCTTTTTAACCTTTACGGTATTCAAAGCGCTTTACACTGTGACTCATTCACACACACACACATTTAAACAAAGCGCTAGCATGCCATTGGGAGCAACTTGGGGTTTAGTGTCTTGCCTAAGGACACTTCGGCATGAGGATAAAGGTAATGGTACTCGTAACAAGGTAATGGTACTCGTGTTGGCCGGGATTGGAACCACCAACCCTGCGATTAGTGGCCGACCCGCTCTACCAACTGAACCACAGCCACCCATAAACTACCTGTGATTTGTGTCAGTAGATGAAAATTATTAATAATACATACTCTATAATTTAACCAAGCATAAATCCTGACGAGAACCACATTTCCCATGCATATAAAAGGAGCGTGTCACTGTCATAGATATATGCCTGTCATTCAATGCTCAAAAGTTAATGCACAAAAGATTGAAAGACCATGTTTCTAGTCTTCTAATATCGCTGGTGCCTGACAGGGAATAGACTATATAATAAGACGCAGACGGTGCCAGAGGATTAAATCCTCAGAAATAAATTGGACTTGACCCAGCCCATTAGCGCTTTGCACGTGAAATTTCACCAAACCCACTTGCGCCTAGACTTAGCGCATGTTTGCACGAAAATTCCAAAACTTCATAGCCATGATCATTGACTTTGCGTGTATGACTCATAGCATAGCACTGCGCATAGTGCTAGCACTCTTAAAACAGGGCCACATAAGTTCAATTTAATCTTGTCATATTTTAATGTCACCCTAATTGAGACCTAAATAGTCCTTATGTGGCACAAAAACAAAGTATATATTATAAATTGTATAACAAAAATCTGCAAGCAGAATTTCCTTCCTTAAATGTTTAAAAAGATTTCCTTCATTACAAAAGGTTCAATGTAGTTGGCAACTTTTTGTTAGTAGCTTGTAGTGTAGCTACAGTAACTACTTATTTTAAAAGAGTTGCTTGTAGCTTGGGAATCTACAGTTTCAATGTAGTTTCCCCACTGAAGTTGCTTTATGATGCTAACTGTGACCTGTGGACAGTGCTGGGGAGTAACGGAAATACGCATTTCAAATGCAAAATATACAGTTGTGATCAAAGTTTGCATACCCTGGCAGAAATTGTGAAATTTTGGCATTGATTTTATTTATCAATTGTCTTTTATTTAAGGATATTTATAATATGAATATGTCAATTACAATATGCCTGATAACACCTCAACATGCCTCATAGCTTCTGGCACACTGTAATTTGGAGTGGCGAGACCAAAATAGAGCTTTATGGTCACAACCATAAGCTCTATGTTTGGAGAGGGGTCAACAAGGCCTATAGAGTACCATCCCCACTGTGAAGCATGGTGGTGGCTCACTGATGTTTTGGGGGGTGTGTGAGCTATAAAGGCACAGGAATCTTTTGAAAATTGATAGCAAGATGTATGCAGCATGTTATCAGAAAATACTGGCAGACAATTTGCATTCTTCTGCACGAAAGCTGCGCATGGAACGCTCTTGGACTTTCCAGCATGACAATGACCCCAAGCACAAGACCAAGTTGAAGGATCTGGAGTGGACATCACAGTCTCCTGACCTTAATATCATCGAGCCACTCTGGGGAGATCGCAAACGTGCAGCTCATGTAAGACGACCAAAGACTTTGCATGACCTGGAGGAAGTTTACCAAGACGAATGGGCAGCTATACCGCCTGGAAGAATTTGGGGACTCCTAGACAACTGTTACAAAAGACGGCATGCTGTCATTGATGCTAAAGGGAGCAAAAGTATAATAGTTCTTAGAATTAAAAACCAAGGGTATGCAGACTTGTAAACAGGGGTCATTTAATTTTTTTCTTTGTTGACATGATTTATGATTGTGCCATTCTGTTATGAATCCCATAAGAAATAAAGAATGTGTTCTGCCTGCTCACTCATGTTTTCTTTAAAAATGGTACATATATTACCAATTCTGCAAGGGTATGCCAACTTTTGAGCACAACTGTAAGTAACTGTATTCCACTATATGTACAGTTTAAATCATTGGTAATTAGAATACAGTTACATTCAAAGTATTTTGATTACTGAGGAGATTACTTTGCATTTTATTGTCATTTGTTTCATTTAATATTTAGTTTCAGATGGAAAACATTTAAACATATAAATGATGAGATCCAAAGTGCATTTGAACAGCGGTGAAACACTTTCTTATGAGGTGTTACATTAATATAAGCAGACGGAGAAGTTAGTTTGGAGCAGAAGAAATAGAAATTAGCCTTGTGTAAATTGTCATCTTTACGCTAAGCTAAGATGCCATTTCTAGCCATTTTACATGCACGTTACATGCACAATAATCTTTTTTTTTTTTTTTTTTAAATCAAGGAAATTCACGTTGGATCATAATTTCGTTTTTCTAGTAATATCTTTGATATTAGGGGAAAAAAATCGTATTCTTTATGATCATTTTTGTATTGTTTTCCTGTAAGAATATCTAAAAATCCTTAAAACAAGATACATTTGATTGACCTTGTTTTAGAAACAACACTGCATAAGATATTTAGGTTTTTTAGAGAATGTATTTTTAACAAGTGTATTTTGTCTTACTGTACTGACAGAGTTTTTATAGTCAAATCAAGTGGAAAAAAAAAAAAAAAAATCAACCAGTGCTGAAGAAGTAATCCAAAGTATTTAGAATACATTACAAATTACATCTTACAGCATGTATTCTGTAATCTGTAGTGGAATACGTTTCAAATGTAACCCTCCCAACCCTGCCTATGGAGCAGTATCTGACAGGAAATGGATTGCATAGAAGTGACAAATACAAACTTAAATACAAGAAGATTAATCTCAGTTTAGAAACTTTGCATCAATCTCACACTCTGCCAGCATCCCAACGGCTCTACATTTGCGCAGTCTGCAATCCTGACACTTTCTCCGCATGTACATATCCATCTCGCAGCTTCCACCGCTCTTGCAGCGGTACACCGCCTTTTTAGTCACGCTTCTTCGGAAGAAACCTGAACAAAGAGGTATTGGTTCTCAGAAATAGACAGGATAGTTGATACTTCGTTTGTAAAGACTACATGAAATCAAAATTGTATGAAGTGCATGAAGGATTTATGCTGTCAAATCTTTAGTACAGATTGCTTTCTAAGATATGGTGATTGTCGAACCTTTGCAGCCTTCACAGGTGAGGGCGTTGTAGTGATATCCTGAAGCCTTATCACCACACACCACACAGAGCTCGTCCTGACCCTTCACGCGAACTCCATGGCCCATCCTGGGCCTCTTCATCAAGGGAAGACTAACAATGCTGCCCCTTGCTGGGCTTTGAATCTCCATGTCTGGCTCACCGATGTACTCAGAGCATTGGTGACTGTAGTGGTAGGGTGGGTTACACTGTTGAGCGTTTGGCACGCCATACATCGAGAATTGCACATTGACAGAGCTAAACGGCTGCTGGCCATAGAGAGGAATTTGTATATCTGGATCCTGGTAAGAGCAGCCCAGTGGATCCATAAGAACATCTGGAGCAAGAACATAAAGGGATATCTTGAGATGGAAATGAATGAAACAACTGAAAATGTTACACAAGTAATATGTTCCTTTCTCACATGATTCTCAAATTACCTAACGACTTCTATGAGGCCATTGGGATGTAAAATGCAAAAGCCAGACCAAGACCTTTTAGATCTTTTCTGTCTCTGGAAACAGGATGCAGCTGAAGAGGTTACAGTTTTGTTTATGCTTTATAGCTTATAGGTTTTTATAACCATATTGAATGGATCCTTCATGATGTTTTTTTGTTTGTTTGTTTTTGTTTTTTGGAAGGAAGGTTATGAAGATGGATTTTAGATTTGAGTTCCCCCACATGTCACTACTGGCATCATTTTTGAATCCCACGTGCACAAGTCAGAACAATTTATTTCTGTCTTGACCGCAACTTTGGAGCTAACTTGGAGTGTGATAATGACATGCTGATTCTGGTCATTTTGTATTTAAATTTTCGAAATCTTAGATACTATTTTTTCCCCCCTTTCACTATTCTGCCATCATATATCTTAAAATTCAGAGACAACTATAAATAAGCCATTTGTAGATTAATATCGCCAAAAAGTGTAAACACTGTGGTGCTATGAAAACATTTCTTTTCTTTTTTTTTTAAATGCCATCCAACATTGGTTAAAAAAATGGTGTGAGTTTTGGGCGGAACCACCATCTGTATGATCCAATACAAATGGGGGTGTTTGGAAAACTTGTTTGAAAAACATTAATTTAAAAATATTTTCCATTAGTTTTGCTATTCTGTTTCATGATGCTAGTTGTGCAGAAATAACACACTTCAATAAATAAAATTAGTTTTACTCAAAGTATTCAATCCATTTACAGCAAATATATCCTTCTCTTTGTCATCCTTCAATGATTATCCCAAGCTATGTGGCAGTCTGTTTCCTGGCCTTCAATCCCATGTTTTCTCACAGATGTTTTGTGTCCTGTTAAGGCTAGAACATAACTTTGCTGTGCAAGCATTTATTTGTAAACCACAGGAGCTCTCTGTAAACATTTATGTTGGTGAAAAACTTTGCAAAATACTATCTCTGATTGGTTGTGAAAGAATGGGGACTGTCAAGCTCCAAAAATGACAAAAGTATTTATATAACATGTATGTAACGTTTCAGTAATATTTCCACAAAAACATTATTAGAAGAGGGTAGATAACATACCCATAGACACAAAGATACATAGTTTCTTAGCAGACGTTTATATCCTAAGTGACTTAAGGGTCAATGAAATGACGTAATTTTGTCAGATCTATGAAGTTATTCAGAAACATTGAAAGTTCAAATGCATTCAAGTAAGAAATTGTGGTGTAACTATCCGGAAACAGAAAAAAAAAAGCATCATTAAAAGCTAAAATTCATGAAAAAAATAAATGTTGGTACAAGTAGTTTTGAATAAATTCGATAATTTACAGATTTTGCTGTTTCTGAAGGAAATTGGTACTTTAATTCATCAAAGTGACATTCAACTGATCACAATGTACAGTCAGGACATTACTGATGTAAAAAAACAGCATTATCACTATTTGAAAAAATAGTGATCAAATCTAGACAGACCCCATTTCCAGCAGCCATCACTCCCACACTTTATCCTTGAGTAATCATGATTAATTGATCAACTGGTACTAGAAAATCACTTGCCATTATATCTAACACAGTTGAAAGCTATTTGGTTCATTAAATGAAGCTTAACATTGTTTGTTTTTGAGTTACCATTTATGCAATATTTGGTAAAAAAAACAACAAAAAAAAAACAAACAGCTTTCTCTAGAAACTAATCAGTCAATCATTGTTTTAAGGAATGAAGGCTATACAATGCTTGAAATTGCCAAAAAACTGAAGATTTCATACAAAGGTGTACACTACAGTCTTCAAAGTCAAAGGACAACTGGTACATAGAAGGACAGAAAGAGATGTGGAAGGTCAGATGTACAACTAAACAAGAGGATAAGTACATCAGAGTCTCTAGTTTGAGAAATAGACGCCTCACATGTCCTCCGCTGACAGCTTCCTTGAATTCTACCTGCTCAACACCAGTTTCATGTACAACAGTAAAGAGAAGACTCAGGGGTGCAGGACTTATGGGAAGAATTGCAAAGATAAAGCCACTTTTGAAACCGAAAAACAAAAAGAAAAGGTTAGAGTGGGCAATGAAACAGACATTGGACAACAGATAATTGGAAAAGAGTGTTATGGATCTTAACTCCATTGAGCTTTAGTGGGATCAGCTAGACTGTAAGGTGCGTGAGAATTGCCCGACAAGACCGCCACATCTATGGCAAGTGCTACAGGAAGTGTGGGGTGAAATGTCACCTGAGTATCTGGACAAACTGACAGCTAGAATGTCAAGGATCTGCAAAGCTGTCATTGCTGCATGCATGGCTGCATTTTTTTGAGAAAGTAGTTTAAGAACATTTTCGTTTTTTTTTTTTTTTTTAAATTGTAATAGTCATTTTTCACTTTATTAATGTCCTGACTATACACTGTGATCAGTTGAATGCCACTTTGGTGAACTAAAGTACACATTTCTTGCCATAAGAGAAAAATCTGTCCATGCAAGTGAATATTCTTTACAAGTTCACAGGCTCATATAGTCTTGGGCACATTAAAGAGATAGTTCACCTTAAAAATGAAAATTCTCTCATAATTTACTTACGCTAACGCCATCCCAGATGTATGACTTTCTTCTGCCGAACTCAAACGATGATTTGTAGAATAATATTTCAGCTCTGTAGGTACATACAATGCAAGTGAATGGTGGCTTGAAACTACAAAAGCCCAAAAATAGCATAAGTAATCTACACGACTTCAGTGGTTAAGTACATATCTTCAGAAGCGATACAAGTTTTAGTGAGAAACAGATCAATATTTAAGTCCTTTAAGGTCTTATTTTTTTCTTCTTTTGTTTGGTGATTCACATTCTTTGTGGATATCACCACCTACTGGCCAGGGAGGAGAATTAATTGTAAAAAAAAAAAAAAAAAAAAAGACAAATATAGTTTCGTACCCACAACTATCAAATGTCTTCTGAAGACATGGATTAAACCAATGGAGTCTTATAAATTTCTTTTAAGTTGCCTTTTTGTGCATTTTGGAGCTTCAGGATTTTGGTCACCATTCACTTGCATTATATGGACCTACAGAGGTGAAATGATGTTCTAAAATCAAGTGTTTGCCTTCAGCAGAAGAAAACGTCATACACTGGGATGGCATGAGGTTAAGTAAATGATGAGAGAATTTTCATTTTTGGGTGAACTATCCCTTTAAGGTACTGTAAACTGATTTGGTGTGCTGTCCTTAATGAAGGGGATTGAGCGCACCCTTCCCCCCACCCATCAACTAGGCCACACCACCGCAACGTTGTATGAATGGCATGGCAGGTTCATTTGATTTCAATAATACAGTTTCAACATTATTGCATTTCTATAATAAAGCATGATCTCACCATAGTACTGTGGCGGCTCAGTAATGTCAAATGTGTCTGATGCGGAAAGGTAACCGCCGACTGACATGCTCATCTCAGGATCTGTCCCCTCTCTCATCTGAACAGTCAGATTCTTGAGCTTCACAGAGAATATCTGCACCTATAAAAGAGTGCAAAAACTTTCATTCACCCTACATGAGGATCATAATCCACTGTCTACAAACATTACTTTGTTTATTGCACTGAGAACAGCAGGCTCTTCAACCCTAGAGTTAGATGAGCTATTTTAGGCATCACTGTCACGAAAAGGTTATGACAGAACATCATGAAGGCTGTAGAAATCTCAGTCTGTGGTCCCCAGGGGGCTCTAAGAGGAGATGAAGAGCATCAACTGTGAGAATAAGACTAAAGATGAGACCCGTTTGTCCAAACAGCTGCACTGGCACGAGTTTTAGAGGAAAAGACCCAACAAAGCGAAGCCTGTCCCAATCGGTCTCAGCAGATTTGGCCTGTAGGGGACTCCCAGCATTGAGCAGCAGCTGTTTGACCCCTGGAACTCACCTAACATCGCACCCTTGACCAGGAATATCACAACTGAAAAGGACCTACAAACACTTAAAACAGAGTGACCACCATTGGAGGGATTGATTTTTTTCATATGCGGACTTCATCAAAATGATAGTGTTTATGAGATCAGTGCACATGAACAGCACCATAATGTCAGCACCATAATACCAGTGGGAAGCTCTGGATTTTCTTTGAACCCAGATTGTTTGAATTGGGGGCAAAAAAAGTCCATGGTGGAACTTATGACAGAATGTTTGTTGAATTGTGAACATTGACTGTAAAATTGACAGTAGTTTGTAGAATTTAGTGTGCTGTTGATAGCGGTAAAGGACATAACTACTCATTTAACCAATTTATGAGGCGTCAGTCTTGCACGGCAAAACTTGCGTCTCGTTATTTCCTGTGGCAGTACAAGAATGATTATTTACATTAAAGAGATAGTTCACCCAAAAGTAAAAATTCTCTGATAATTTACTCCATCCCAGATGTTTATGACTTTCTTTCTTCTGCTCAACCCAAATAATTTCTCAGCTCTAAAAGGTTCATACAATGCAAGTCAACATGGTATAAAACGGTGAAGCTCAAATAGCACATAAAGGCAGCATTGAAGTAATCCATATGACTCCAGTGGTTAAATCCATGTCTTCTGAAGCGATATTATTGGTGTGGGTGAGCATAACAATATTTCCTTTTTGCTATAAATTCTTCTCCCTGCAGCAATGACAGCTTTGCAGGTCCTTTGCATTCTAGCTGTCAGTTTGTCTAGATACTCAGGTGACATTTCACCCCACACTTCCTGTAGCACTTGCCATAGATGTGGCGGTCTTGTCGGACACTTCTCACGCACCTTACAGCTGATCCCACTAAAGCTCAATGGAGTTAAGATCCATAACACTCTTTTCCAATTATATGTTGTCCAATGTCTGTTTCTTTGCCCACTCAATTTTTCTTTTTGTTTTTCGGTTTCAAAAGTGGCTTTTTCTTTGCAATTCTTCCCATAAGGCACCCCTGAGTCTTCTCTTTACTGTTGTACATGAAACTGGTGTTGAGCGGGTAGAATTCAAGGAAGCTGTCAGCGGAGGACATGTGAGGCGTCTATTTCTCAAACTAGAGACTCTGATGTGCTTAACCTCTTGTTTAGTTGTACATCTGGACTTCCACATCTCTTTATGTCCTTATTAGAGCCAGATGTCCTTTATCTTTGAAGACTTTAGTCACATGTTTTGGCCATTTCAAGCATTGTATAGCCATCATCCCTCAAAATAATGACTGACTGACAAGTTTCAAGAGAAAACTGTTTCTTTTTTGCCCTAATGTTGACCTTAAGACATGCCAGTCTATTGCATACTTTGGCAACAATAAAACAATGTTAAGCTTCATTTAATGAACCAAATAGCTTTCAACTGTGTTTGATCTAATGACAAGTTATTTTCTAGTACCAAATTAGCAATTTAGCATGATTACTCAAGGATAAAGTGTTGGAAGTGATGGCTGCTGGAAATGGGGTCTGTCTAGATTTAGTCATTCAAAAATTACTTTTCTCAAATAGTGATAGTGATGTTTTTTTACATCAGTAATGTCCTGACTATACTTTGTGATCAGTTGAATGTCACTTTGGTGAATTAAAGAACCAATTTCCTTCTGAAACAGCAAAATCTGTAGATTATTCCAAACTTTTGGCTGTCCTTTTTGGAGTTTGAAAGGTCTGGCCACCATTCACTTGCATTGCATGGACCTACAGAGCTGAAGTATTCATCTAAAAATCTTTGCTTGTGTTTTGCAGAAGAAAAAGTCATACACATCTCAGATGGCATGAGGGTGAGTAAATGATGAAAGTATTTATGGGTGAACTGTCCCTATAATAATAATAGGGCTGCCAACTGTCCCTTAATTAAGAGGTGGAATGTTGTATTATTATACAATGATCTATCCAGTTTTGCTTCCCATATCTCATTACTTGTACATTTATGCATTTGGAAGACACTTCTATCCAAAAGGTATTTGTTGTGCGTCCAAGGTATTAATTTTTTTATCAGGATGTCTGTTCCCTGGGATCAAACCCTTGACTTTGGTGTTGTTAGCGCTGTGCTCTACCAGTTGAGCTACAGGAACGATTTTAAACACTAAAGGATCTCCATGTTCTGTGCAGCAATGTGGGTTGATCTCTCTTTCCCAATAGGAAAGACAGAGTGACATCAGCTCATCTCTGGAGCCTTAGGGAGTGTTTATACACACTGTTTGCCACGGCTCTGTTTGTCATGCAGTTAATCTTTGACACTGAAAAGATTTTGGGTTGGAGGAATCTAACCTTCCCACCCTATATATTTTAGACACTGTGGAGGGCCGGGGAGAGGGGGCTGGCTTTCCTGAAAACCCACAAATGATGACATTAACACGTGCCCTCTCGCATCCAATTTATTGTGCTGACATAGAACATCCTAAACTGCGTTATTGTGTTAGCATCTCAAATACAAAGAGGCTGACCTAAGTTTCGGGTTTTGTTAGGGCAGTGTTGAAACAGATATCATTAGTGCCTCGGAGACACAAGGGAGTGAACATTTTTGTTATTTCTCCCTTGCCATCCATCACAATGACTGTGGGTTTTTTCCTAAAGAAAATTGTTTAAAAAGGACCTTTGTGAACTCCATGGACAGCCTAATTTTAAAAGGGGTTAGAAGAGGCACGACACTAATGAGAATGGGGTGGAAAGAGTTTGAACATTTGAAGTTTTTCCTCACATAGTTTTTCCAAGTACATAAATAGCAAGTTGGAGAGACCGGGGCTAGATGTCACACTTTAATCTCAGGTTAGGTTTATTTTGGAAAGTTTTAAATGTTGTATAGACAAATGCCTTAAAACCTTAGTTTCAATAAAGCTATGAACATTTCTATCATTATTGCTCAGGTAAAGAGACAGCTACAGTTCTTTGAACACACATTGACCTTGGGGCATGTTGTCACACGTATGGGGTAAGTTGTCATTTAACAGCCTTGTTAATAGACTTGTAGCGCAGTATATTAATGGTATGAAACACAAAAAAATTAAGGAAACAGCAAGAATGTAAACGTTAACATACAGAAATATCATACCGTTGTTTTGACCAAAACAATATTGTTATTAATAAAAATAAATCAATGGTTTAATGGTTTAAATACTATAGTCCTGAGAACACAGTTCGACCTTTCAATTAAAATCTACCTTACCTTTGCCTGAATGCATGCCAGTGTGGTTTTATTGTTTTCACCATTTCATATAAGAGCAATAGCAAAAATATGATTTATGTTGGAAAGATACAATTCACAAAACATTTTCTAATTTAAGAACTAGATGTTTGAAACCAGCATGTGAAACTACTGCAAGAGAACACACACATTTGTGTAATTTGACTTTTTACTCAAAACCATACAGTTATTGAGATATTACCCTTGTGGCAACTAGCCCTGGTGTGCTCTAAATAAATAAATGAAACTACTGTTGTCGTAATATGTGAAGTCCCAATGCAAGTACAGTCTGTATTAGATGTGCAAATATAGTAAATAATAATGTTACATATGATAAAGTCCAGACAGCACTCCATCAACAACAGCAACAAATATGCTTTAGAAACCTCTTTTCCATCACCAATTTATTTCTCTTCATCTATTCATTCTTCAGCTATTCTGTTATCTTGTTTGATGTTTGCTCATTGTCTGCTTGTAGCTTAGCTTGGGCAGCAGCCTGTTTACAGATTTGAGCAGGAAACAGGACTCTTAGATTAGACGGCCTTGCACAGGGATGTTTGGGGGGTGTTGGACTAAAGTCCAGAGCTGCTAGTAATGTTCTGAACGCAGGCAATTATCAGCAATGTTACTGACGTCAGTCTAGTTAACTCGAAATAGACCATGAAAATAGACATTTAAGTTATCCACATAGATAATGAAATTGTGGAAAAAGCTGTCTTTTATTTTAATTTTTTTGGTGTTGACCTCCATCAAAATTTCTATGTAAAACACTTCACACAGACAGAATAAATATGCAACAAAATGTCTTAAAATATGACAAAATATAAATAAGAGCACTTCGCAAGGGAAGTTGAAAATAAATTGAACCCAATAACAGAGACCAAATAAGGCAAATAATCTTCTAAAATTAGATTTAGCACTTAGTCCGAGTTAATATCTGTATATTGTTGTTGTTAGAAGTTCTATCTTCATTAAAATTGGTGGGGGAAAACCTAATCATTACAATAAAGAATATATTTAAAATAAACAATTGCTAGTCTCAGATTTCATCCAAAACATTTAAGGGTGAATCAGTTAATCAATATTTAGATTATGATCTCAGGTCTGATATATACACTACCAGTCAAAGGAATGGACACACATTCACATTTCATATAGTAACAATTCATTTTTGTCTATAAAACTAATTTAAAGCATTTAAGCATATGATTTAAGGAATCTTTTGACTGGTAGTGTACAGCTATTGTTCAAAATCTACCCTCAATCTGTAAAGACAGTTTTTAGAGAAAACAGATTTTGTGTGCTTACCAGCTCTGATGTTCCATGTGCTGAATTTCAGCTTGATTTGCCTCTTACATTTGTGATGTTGACAGCAGTCCAGCCCCTGATTTCCAACACTTGCCAAATACAGACAGGAGCACACATGCGCAAAACAAACAGTTCTCTCCTCCAACTCATACTGTTAATTCAAACACACACAGTACATATCTTTGAGCCCACTGTTTAAACTGTATGCACAAGACCAAAGTCGATAACACAAAAAAGGAACGTTTAGTGTTGTCTTGTAGCTGTGAGCGCAACGGTGAGGACAGTGAAATGAATGCATCATTATTCTAAGATCAGCTTCACAATCAGTGAAAAGTGATGAAAAGATTTAGGAGTTTTCTTAAAACTGCACCAATATCAGACCAAATACCAAAATATGCTAATTCTATCATTATTTAGGCAATTCATTTGAAAACACATTCATTTTATTTTTAAGCCTTTCATCCACTCAAGAAAGATGTTTTTCTCCTCCGAAAATGCTCTTCATAACCGCATACTTTTGAAAACGATGACATAGGAAACTGAAGGAGGTTTCAAACTCATGTCATCCCAAATCCATTTTCTTACTTTATTCCGTGGAACACAAAATAAGATATTTAGCAGGATGTCCAAACTGCTCTTTTCAAACAAAGAAATGGTGTGAATGGTGACCACAACTGTCAAGCAAGACTTAAAGGAAGAGTTCACCCAAAAATAATCCTCTTAACATTTGTTTACCCTTATGCAATCTCAAACTTGTGTAGACATATGATGTGTTTATATCCATACAATGCAAGTCCATGGGAGCCAACACTTTCAAGCTCCAAAAAGGACATAAAGACAGCATAAAGTTTAACCAAGCGACTCGAGTGGTTTAATCCATGTCTTCTGAAGTGATCATCATGATTTGAACCTTGATTAAGCTTCCTCGTGTTTGATGCATGACATAAATGTGCATGCATCAAGTGAGAGGAAGTGTTATTGAGCCATGCAGACTGCAGATATATCACTTCAGAAGACATGGATGAAACCGCTCGAGTCGTATGGATTACCTTTATGCTGCCTCTATGTCCTTTTTGCACCTTGAAATTGTTGGACCCCCATGGACTTGCATTGTTTGGACAAAAACATCTCTTGTGTTCTGCAGAAGAAAGAAAGTTGTACAAGTTTGAGACTGCGTAAGGGTGAATAAATAATTTTTGAATCATTTATTGATCATAGAAGATTTTTGGGTGAATAATTTCTCACAAAAAGCTATCATATGACTTCAGGAGACTTGGAATATAGTGCAGAAGTCATGTGAACTACGACTATGATGCTTTTTGGAGCTCGAAAGCCCTTAGTCCCCATCCATTGAACATTAGAGAGCACCTTGGACATTCTGCTAACTTTCTCATTTTGTGTTCGATGTAAAAAAGGAAGACATAGGTTTGGAACAACATGAGGGTGAGTTAAAGATAGAATTTTCATTTTGGTTGAATTAATCCTTTGAAATAAAGACTACTTTCTAAAGAACACACACACACACACACACACACACACACACACACACACACACACACACACACACACACACACACACACACACCTCATTAGAACATTCCCAGCAGTCTAGTGTTTATAAACAGCTCTAGTTCATCTAACTGATGGATGAGCACTCACTATCTCTCCGTTCTTCCTGCCCCTCCTCCTAGAGCTTACTTGCTTCAGCCCGAGTTTCACAACCACCCTACCAAACTCCCACATCCCTCAGACACTACACAATTCAGCTGGACATAAGCAACTCAGCAAGACCCCTCTATCTCTCTCACACACAAAGACCCCAACCCCTCTTTTGCTCCATGGGTGGGCGATTCACGTCCTTCGATGGGGGCTGAGGAGACATTCTGCGGGTCACAGATCCCGCCCTAATGCTCTTAACTCACTGGAAGTTAATGACAGTGACTGTTGTAATGAGGAAAAACAACATACATGTTTTCAAGAACAAAAGGGCTGCTGATATGAACCATGGGGTAGCACATGGAGCCAAGGTTCTTCCTGAAATTAAGAGAAATGTGTCCTGAAGATATTTTCAGGCTCGGTTACAAAATCTAGTTGGCAGCCTGCCTATATAGGCTTTCTCCATATGCAAAGATTATTCCAAAATATACCTTCTAAAAATGGACCATCATAGGCCACGTTCATATTATTAATACATTTGAAAAGGCATTATTTTTCTACGTTTGCACCTCTTATCCACACTGGAACCATAGCAAGCCCTTTTGACATTTCATCCAGGTTATACATATACAGTAGATATCAACAATTACATTTTTACTCATGAAAATACTCATTTCTGATATTGGTATTTAGGTTTGCACTGGTAAATATGTTAATTCTTGATATCAGAAATGATGCGATTTCTTGCAGAACTATCAAAATTTCAATTAAATAGTAAAAATGTTTAATTAACTAGTAATTTTTAAATTTCAACTAGTATTAAACATTACTGATATACAGATTTCAATAATTTATTTTTTACTAGTTAAAATTCCAATTTCACAAATCAGCAATGCACTTCTTACTAGTAAACATTTTAATTTTCTATATTAACAACTACACAGTTACTAGTAAATATATCCATTCCGGATATCAACAATTGAATTAAAACTAGTGAAAATGCTAATTTTTCATATGTGTAAATGTATTGTAAAAATGTAAGATCCGGGTTAGATACAAGTTAAGTTCAATTGACAACATTTGTGGCATAATGTTGATTACCACAAAAAGTTCTTTAAACTCATCTCTCCTTTTCTTTCTGAAGCTTATAATTTTATTAAAGCACTTATATTCATTATTCTGTTAAAAACTATTGTATTATTTGAGCTGGAAAGTTGTTTAAATTCATTTTAAATAATTTTTACAGTCATTTGAGTGTTTTGGGGTTTGTTGACATTACATCATCATGTCATCGAAGTTGTAAAATTGGCTATTAACTTTACACAGAAAAGGTTAGTAAATTACTTTATCACACTAAAATCATCTAATCACACATATTGTTCAAGTCATGTGGCTATACTTTTAAAAAAGTGAGTATTTTAACGTTTACGAATTGGCCCCCCATTTACTTCCATTGTAAGTGTCTCACTGTAACCCAGATTTTTGCTTTTTTTTTTTTTTAAAGAAAAGTAGGGACAAGACAAAATACATTTTTGTGATAGTCAATATTATGCCACAAATGCTGTCGATTGACCATAACTTGAACCCGGAATATTCAATTTCTTAAAAATGTCTTGATTTCATTGAAGAAGTGTCTGAATGAAATAGCAGAGGAAGCCGAGAAAGGGAGCTTCTGGCTATGGTTAAGAAGGAAGAACACAAAGTAAGGGATGTGCAGGAATGAGAAGGTAGGGATAGGGAACATTTGTGAGGTTTGAGATCATATGTGGTACAGTTAAGTTGGAGGAAATAATACTAGGGCTTGTGTCTCTCTAGTATGCTAGCTCGGGTTATTTAAGAGGTTGGTGCGTAGAGTTATGTGGTGAAGTAGTATCCCACACGGCACTGAGCACACATTAACAGTGCCAGTGGGGCTAGCACACAGACTAAAATTTCCCTGAATGTTATCAACTGTAAAAAGCGGAATGTCTTAATGGGAAGGCAAGGAAATAGCAATAATGCCCAGCAGGTTTTGACAGCTACCTGTGCTCCAGATCTTTAGTTGCAATCACATTACAGATTTAAGGAGCTACATTCCAGTAGCTCCTTACTCTATTGTAAATAAAGAAATATATATATATATATATATATATATATACACACACACCAACACGAAATGTGATGGCATATTTCATTAGTCATCCTTTCATTCTCAATCACCTTTTTGCCATATTTTGAGTCACTTTCCACTGTTAATTAATCTACAATCAAAGAGAAAAACTAAAAGTTTATCCAGTCAGAATGTATTCCTTGATGCTTGCAAGCAAAGTGTGACAACTGTTTCACAAATCACAATAGGGGTGCTAGGAGACATCTCCGATGAGAGTCAAACCCCTGCTAAGCTAACGGGAGCGTTGCAGTTCCGAATATCTGGGAATGAAATGCATTTATGGTCGGAGATATCAATATCCTACATAAAACTTGAATGGACAAATCCGTGTACCCTGAAGAAATGAAATGTATTGCAAGCAACATTTAAATCACAAATATTAGATTTTCCAAGTATTATAGACCTCCTTGGTAGATTCACATGAAAAATTATGATTAGACTTGCTTGAGCATTAAGCATCATTTCAAGTTCTGGCTTTCATGCGTGGACGTGTTTTAAAATGTCAATTGGTATTATTAGTTAGCTGCGGCATAATGTATGATGCCCAAAGGCATAGGGTGTCTTATTCATTGCGAAACTGTGTTTTCTTAATGGCATGAATCACACTGAAGGCCTAGACTTTTAATGCACAGCACGCCACTGAGATTACTTGTATACTGGAAACGTTGCATGTTTCACGCTGTAGATTCAAAAAGAACCGACTCATTAGAATGGTTCTTTCGAGATCGGACTATACCGGAAGTACAAATGTTTCACGCTATAAAAAGAGCCGACTCGAGACACTCGTTTGGAAGAACGGTGTGTTTTACTTTGTTGAGTCAGTAGTGGTCAGCGCTGCTGCAAAGATGCACTAATGGAAACACTGTCGGAGTATTTGAGGATATTGTTCCAGCTGCATCGCTGGAAAAACCGTTAACGGAACCTAAAGTCAAGAAGATCATACGATTCTGGTATTTATAAAAAAATAAATAAAAAAAAAAGGTAACCTGGTTCTGAACAAGAACGGTTTTGATGTAGCAACAGAAATATTTAAACCTTGTGTACATTTTATGCTAAGCTAAAATGCTATTTCTAGCCACGATAAAAAATAAAAATAAAAAATATCATCAAGAAAACCCATGTTCATTCATACATATACAGTATTTGATCAGAAAATGTATTTTTAATGTAAGTGTATTTTGTTTGACTGTACTGACAGATGTTTATTTTCACTTGTTATTAACTTGTTTCTATTTGTCAAACAAGCGAAAAAAAAATAGGTGTACGATTATCAAAACGCCTGTTTCCGCAGGCGTTTGTTAGACAAGCTTTAATATAATTTGTTATAGATATTACTTAATAAAGGGAATGTTTATCATTTACTTTGTATATCTCCCTGAGTGTCGACATGTTTGTGTGACATCATGCCCCGAAATCGGAGTTGAGCATTTCGAGTTGTAATTCTGACTTTAAGATGCATTACATTGCACTTTTCCAAGTAGGAAGTTGTAAAATCCGACTTTCCGAGTTCTACTTTTCCGAGTCTAATTTACACTTAGAAAACTCCTGATGTTGCTATAACAATGCAAAAAGCACTTACCAATTTACTTGAAGTGAAAATCAGTCCTCCTTTCATAATTAATAAATGAAGTAATCACACGGTCATGCAGAACATCTCCTGTTTGTAAATCCATAAGAATATTTTTCTCAATGGCGGCAGTGATGACAGTTGACTCGTCAGCAAGATTTCGCGCTCTTCGCTTTCAAATTACGTCACTTAACACTTCGCTCAAGGCCAGCTAGATGGCCTTTGACTGAGCCGTGTCCTAAAGACCACACCCACCAAGAACAAATAAATCTGATTGGCTGATGAATCTGACTTTAGTTGCCCATTCATTTGCGCTGTTGAGGGATTCTGTGGAAATTCTGAAGGCCTGACGGGGGGGTGGAGCTCAAACTCACGCGCTGCTTCGGAGCTCGGCTTTGGGCACGTGATTTGTGAAACAGTTGTCATGCATTGCTTGAAGCATCAAGGAATACATTCTGACTGGATAAACTTTTCTCTATTTGTTTGTAGATTAATTAACAGTGGAAAGCGATTAAATGTGCATAGGCAAAAATGTGATTGAGAATGAAAGGATGAAAAATATTTATTTGGCACTTTGCTGGCCCTGAGAATTATATTAAAATCAATTGTGCATTCTCTTGCTAGTTTGCTTCGTGTGAGGTGTAATTTACATGCCGAGTTGCTGCCTATATGTTGTCATTGCCTTGGACAAGAAAACAAATTGATCACATACACAAAGTTTAAACACGATTTGCCAAAAAAAAAAACTTTAGTGAGGCACAAAGTCAAACAAGACTTTAAAACATCAATAAAAGATGTCACAACTGACTGACAGGTGCAGTGCGAATTCAACTTGATGCCAAAAATCCACCACAATAAAGATATATACATCGATATATTCAACATTTCAACAACAAATTACATCAAGGATTGAAAACAGCATTTAAAAAAACCGTAATCAAGGTGAATGCAGCATATTTTTTTAGTCCTTTCACAGTCAATATTGTCAAAGATGTGCCACGAAGACTGCTTCAGGGGATAAACCGATGCCAACTCCAACCATAAGACATGGGATAGTTCATATGCCACTGCCTGAACCTTGGACTTGGGATAGATCTCAACAAAATGACTGCGATGCACCTCACTGATCTCTGCCTGCATCACTTTGGTCTAATGATGGACTACACTCTTAAAATGGAATAAACTGACGTTCAATTATTTTCCAACAAAAGCCTTCATCGGACAATTAACATCGGCAATGCATCAATGTGAAATTACGCAGTTAATTCAGGCTGAACTTCAGAGACATTAGTCATTAATCTTACAGTTCTTAAAAAACCTCTGTATAAACACCGTCCCTTAACACTTCCTTCGTTTAATAATTTTAAACCATTATATTAATGCTGGATAGCCAGAGGGGAACCGACCCCACAGTGAGTCTGGTTTCTTCCAAGGTTATTTTTCTCCATTAACCAACATCTTGTTTATTTTTGTGTTGCTTGCCCCAGTCACCTTTGGCTTGCTCACTGGGGGTTTTAAATACAATTATGATTAAAATATTTACTTTTATACACCATTTACTATCATATTTTATCAAGCTACACAATGATAACTCAAAGACTTCATTGATATTACAGTTTTCATTTTCTGTTAATGCATGATTTCCTTTTGAAATTTTGCTTTGTGAAAAAACACTATACAAATAAAAATGACTTGAGGAGTTCAACACTTATTGTTGAATCGATCAATTGTTCGATTGTATATAAAACACAATGTGATTTAATGCTTTGTGCAAAAGGTGCCTGTGAATTTTGAACTTACAGTACAGACATGACAAGACTGTTTTGGCACTAAAGAGTCCATTTGGTGCCAAACATTTTAACTAATCAAGAATGTTCACTATTTTTCATCAGACGAGAAACTTTAATTGGTGATTCTAAAATGTAAATAAATAAAACTATCGGGTTTTATGTTCTTGTCTTTCAATCATGAAAGATGGATTCTTGGGAATGTGATGCACTCTGTTGCGCAAAAGCACGAGGCACTTCCAGCATCTTCACCAATAACAGCGGGAATGGGAGTTTTTCAGCTGGTAAGAAGGGCGGCAGTCTCTTCATTTGTACCTGTTGAATTGCGAGGAGATTTGCTGTACATCATAAACTGTATGGTTATCTGAAGAAAAGTGTTAAGGCAAAAAAAAGCTGGGTCAAGCATACAGGTACTCAAAAGCATTTATGTAATACTGACCGCAATGACCTTTGACTGCATGTTTTCAAACAAGCCTTTTCAATTAATCAATTTAGGCTATTAAGCACTCATACAGTTATGCCACTTGGGTGTGTTCATGGGTGGAGAGACAGACTAAAATGAGAGTTAGAGGTAAGTGCCTGTTCGGAATTACATTTTTTTTTTTAGCTTTGTAGCTCCGCACGCTCCATTCCCATTGGCTGCTCACCATATGTAATGCGCTGTATCAAAAGAATTTGCAATTTGGCCGATTTTGGAAAAAATTGCAAATTTTGTCAATGTTTTTCATAAAATTGAGCCTATAAATGATTTTATGCTCTTATGCGTGTGCCAAATCACCTCAGCTGATGTCAATAGAAATGGGAGTGCTGCATATAGGGTCTTTCCTACGATAAACGTTCCCCTTTACTACAAAATATATGAGTTTTGACATTTTTTTTTTTTATATTTCTCCCCAATTTGGAATGCCCAATGTGCTCCAAGTTCTCGTGGTGGCATAGTGGCTCACCTCAATCTGGGTGGCGTAGGATGAATCTCAGTTGCCTACATGTCTGAGACCTTTAATTCGCACATCTTATGTGACTTGTTGAGCACGTTAATGTGGAGACATAGCACGTGTGGAGGCCCACGCTATTCTCAGCAGAATCCACGCAAAACTTAGCAAGCGCCCCACCGAGAGCAAGAACCACACATTATAGCTACCACGAGGAGGTTACCCCATGTGACTATACCCTCCCTAGTAACCGGGCCAATTTGGTTGCTTATGAGACCTGTCACTCAGCAAGCCCCGGATTCAAACTCGCGGCTCCAGGGTTGGTAGTCAGCGTCAATATTCACTGAGCTACCCTGACCCTACGTCAGGTGAAATATTGAAAAACAACACAATTGGCTAAATTGATCATCTCGATTGTAATCAGTGAATCAGCATTTCAACAACAGGAAGACATCAATGATTTAACACCTCAAGCCCTGTTCACATTGTTGCAACTTTGTGAACGGATGTCGCTAGTTACTATACTGTCACTATTGGGCGTTCCTACTGCTGTTGATTTAACATTATTGGTCGGCAGCACAACTGGCCATAGATTTAGAAAATCTGTTCCAGATGAGATACATTGACGGTAAAACCAAGTTATCATTCTTATTCGACAGGTAATCATTTGTTTTGCCTCTAGAAATTACCATTCTGCAGGGGAGAGGTTTTTATATCAACTACAGCAGTGCACAATGCATCATATCATGAACAAAATGAACGATCCATCAAAATATGAATCAAACTTACTCAGAAAGCCAACATTTTCTGACATGGTTTTCCAGGCACCATATTTTATAACATCCATGTAACAGACGAATGATATAGAACAGTGAAATCGATGACAACATTCACTTCTCTATCTTGCCTGCACTCGACTCCAGTCTCTCATATGAGACGGATGATGTGAGCTTCATCATCTTCACTCCTATTGGTTGTTGCTGCACGATATCGCTCTGCATTTGAATAGTTTAACTTCTCAACTTTGTTGTGTCTCTTGACACGCCCACATCTTTTCACCGATGGTCACTGTCGCCTTAAGTCTCCAGCTCTCATTGAAAATTAACTAAGACGGTTGTTTGTGGCTGCGAATTGTTCACACATGCAGAGACAAAGCAAAAGCGAGCGTTGATGATCAAATGTGGGTGTGTCCAGAAACTTCAGAAAGTTGAACCTTACGCAAATGGTCAGTGACTTTCGGCAGCGACTACCAATAAAAGAAGACTGTGTCAGTGGAGCTCAGGTCATCCGTCTCCTTACTAATTGCGTTGTGTGCAGGCATGACAGAGAAGTTAAAGTTTCTGTGAGCACTTTCACTTATTTGTCTTTAAACACCTACATGGATATAATTTTTAAAAACTATGCATTGAAATGAAACTACTCAGCACTGCTGTAGTTTATATAAAAACACTCTCCACTGCAGTTTTTATGACAGCCAACTTCAAATTATAACTCTGCAATGGTTTGGGATAGAAACATAAAAAATACATCATTAGAAATCTGAGACCATCCCCTTTTTACTTTAGTGCATAAACCCCAAAATGTGATTCTGGGTCAATGCGACTCAAAATTATGGTGTAGGTCACACATGACTTCATACTTGAAAATGAGATTTCTATGGAATGTATAATGTGCCATTGGGACATGAACTTGAATTTTAGGACTTGAATTTGAACATGTTTACTTAAACTTGAAATTTGAAAGGGTCCACTGTGAAATAGTGCCAATGTGGGATCATGGCTAAACTAGACCCACCACCTCTATCTAGCATAAGTTACTTGTTCTGCCCTGATGCAAAAGCCAGAAGTAATTAGTGTGATTGGTAAACAGGCTGTTTACCCACATTAGCACTATTTCACAGAGGACCCTTCCTTTTCTAAATGTGAACTGTGAGCTACGTTATGATTGGTCAAGGAGATTGATTACATACAGGCTCGATTACTCTTTCAGAGTACCCCGGATTTCTTCGTCAAATTTACCCAAAACGGATTATAAAACTTGAATCAGTGTATTCAAAAATGTAACCTGAATTTAACGGTCTGAATTCATGGCACGTACATTTGAATTTAATGTTTGAATATAATTAAAGTTCAAGTAAACAAATTCAAGATTAAATCCCAATGGCACATATTTCTTTCCATAGATTTTCTCTATAGTAGGCATTGAAATATCAAACATGTTTGATATCCTCCAACTAGATGGATCCAGAGTCTAAAAGTAAGAAATCGGAGTCTGAACCCACCATATACTATGTGATTTTCATTGAAATCTACCAGCTCTGAAATTAAGTAGTGTAATCCACCCCCTTCAGCCGAATGCAGCATGAATTTAAACACCTTTGTAGTTCTCATTCAATTTGTTAAATGATTTTGCCATTAATAATCATTTTTTGTGGCTATAGATCCATGAAAGCTGTGTTGGTAATAATTGTTCCTCTCCTAGTACGTCACTCACAGCTCAGCTCAAAAAATGTCAATGTGAAAGGATACTAAAAGGTCAAGTGAGAGAGTTCCTAGGCTTCCGATGAGCCATGGGAGATGGTGCACAATGTAGCTGGTCTCTCCCTGCCCTCGGTCTGGGTTCTTCAGTAGCACGCTTATGCCATATGTAGTGTTTCCCAGAATCACAAGGGCAAACAAGAAAAAAGACACGCCCTCTGTTGACTTCCGACAAAACTGCAGACAGCAAGAAATATTTCAACTACACTAATACATATTCAAGTTTAAATTACATGTTAATGCACTGAATTATTTATGATTTTATAATTGTATGTATAGCTAAGAAGGGTACAACTCTGGCTACAGTGAGAAGTTACTGCATTATGATGTAACAAATATCTGAAAGGGAGGCACTACAACTAAAACAATAAATAATGAGAAACCGTTTACAAATGTACATATTGGTAAATCTCACAAAAAACAGATCACATTTCACACTAAACTATAAAAATGTATATTTTGCATAAAGAAACCTATTTTAAGGATGAAAATTGGTTTGTTTTTTAATTTCCATCATTTTCAATGGTGACTCGCATTCTATTAATTTTTTTTATTTAAATAATCAGAAGTGAAATGCAATACAACAGATGCTACCATGATGTATAAATAATTTACTTTGGTTTTCGTAACCAAAAATAAGAATTGTGTCACAATGCAAAAATACATCAATAGTCCTAAAAACTAATCTTAATTTTCATTATTTCTAATTCTAATTTCTTATTTCACTATTTTGACTTATCAGAGAGACGTGACCTACAAGTGTTCTTTGACAGGTTTTATGAGATTCACCCAAACATAGATCTATAAATACTTACATTAGTGTACATCTGTGGCAGTCTGGAGCATAGATACAGTACTGAGGACAGGGAGCCAATGAAAAAGCCTATAATCTCTTTTGTATTAAAGGGCTGAAAAACATGATCAAAACACAAGTTACAACCTATGCCAGATAAAATAAATTATACAAATGAATCAAAACGCAACTCAACAATATAATCTGAACACACCTTTAAAGACACAATTAACCTTCTGTGACCCCGTGCACACATGCATGGACATCGTATTTTGGCTTTGCTATACGCAATGCATAACTTAAATTAATTTAAACCGACTGATCTCAGTTCAGGAGACTCTGAGGTCTGTAAAGGGTTAAAAGTCATATCATGTGACAAAACAACATGGGGCTGACCACAGCAGAGTTTATCTTTGGGAGAAACACAAACAAAACTTAATCTGGTAAGAAACCTAACCAAGTTTTTACACTGAAACCTGTTTGAGTCAAAAGTTTATCATCTTGTTTCATCCGATATGCCTTTTTCTATTTTTTTATTTTATCGATTTATTGCGAAACAACACACTGATAAACACAATGTACACTAATATGTACTTCAGTGCAGTTTTTCCTAGAAATCCTATATTCACTGTGCATCAATGGGTTCATTCAAAAGATGAAAAAAAGTAATTAAGTAATTTACTAAATAGGGAGCAAGGGAACATTCTATAGCTCTCAATGCAGCCAAGTGCATTCACTCCTGAATTCCTTATTGTACTTGCTGGTTTTGATTATTGGGGGGTTACCTCCCCCCATCCTGCCTGGAAACTACACCCCTGTGCTAATAGTTACAAATCAAAAAGGGAAATGTAAAATGCACACACTAGTTATGCCCGGGTCACAGGAGGTTAAGAGTTCTGTTGTACTGAAAACAACATGTAATCACAGCTGTTTTATTCAACTGTTCTATCAAAGGTGCTGTAAGCAATTTTTTTCATGTGACAGCTATAGACTTTGTAAAGAACAAACAAAAATGTGTCCGTGGGCCACGGTCTCAGATGCTTTCCACCCGTCAATCAATTTGTGTGCTCTCATAGTGTTGTAGTTGCAGCGAATTATTGAGTCATTGTCATATTCAGATTTTTAAATTGTCAGCTGAGGTTGCTGTTTTGCTACTGTTGTGTTTAACAACCGTGGAAACATGCTTTGTGCAGGTCTCACTCTCAACGGTATCGGTGCAGTGTTATGGAAATAGGGGGAGTGGCTAAATCAACGGCTCAGACTCGTGGAAGTTAGAGTATACAGAGTATAGCAACATGCAAACTGACATCCTGTCTGGAATGACAAGCACAGTGATACAAAAAGTGAAGTGTCCCAGTTCTGTTTTATTAAAAATCAGCACTTTTGGAACAGCAACCTCACCTGCACCGAACTGTTTTTATCCTCCACTGCCAGCAGTGCTCGACCCTTAAACCCTGCGGGCATCTGATCCTCTAGGGCTAAGTGATGGAGACTGAGGAGTGAAGATGAAATTCCCAAAAGACACAGTACGCTGACTGCATTCGGCAATGCACTGTCTCGGTCTACAGAGGAGAAAAGCAGTTCCATGAATTCAAGCTTCACACATCAGCACATTCTTATAACACACTGTGCTGCTGGAACGTCAAGGGTCAGATACAGAGTAAATGTAGGGCATTGCTGAGAATTGTCAGAGGCTTAAGGGGCCTCAACTCATAGCTGACTGTATTCAATTAACCATTGCTGGTTCAAAAGCACATGCTCAACGTGTACAGTATGAGACATTTGAAGATGGTTTGCCAGGTAAAATGCCTGAAAAAATATTCCTGGAAAGAATTTTGATCTTTACAAAACTAATGAAAACAAGCTATGGGTTGAATGGAAGTTATTACATAAACTTAAAGGTATATTTCACCCCAAATTTTGGACGGTTCTTTATGCAAAGCCATTGCGTGGCTTCAGAAGTCTTGGAATAAAAAGCACAAGTAGCCTAGATTGCTCTGGTGATTTTGCATTCTTTTTTTAAGGCTTGATATCTCCAGTCACCATTCCTTGCCATTGCATGGCAAAAAGCAACTAGTACATTCTCCAAAATTTCTCCTTTTGTATTTCAAAGAAATAAATAAAGGTTTGGAATGCCATAAGAGTAAATGATGACAGAATTTTCATCTAGGGACGTTTAAACTACAGCACAAAAGTCAAAAGTAAGATTTCCAACTCACCCCTATTCCTTAGTTTGTAGTAGATGTACATTGACAACATTAGCGTGTCTGCCAACACGTAGTACACTGCAGTGTATATCTAAAGGAGAGACAACAGGCTGAGCAATCCAATCAGAATACACACCACTATAACAAATTAAGCCTAAAATTCTTGCATCTGAACAGCAGAATTAGGATTATCGTATTGCATTTACAGTTACTCTCATTAATTTAACAGGTGATTTTTGCCCATGTGACTTACAAATGAGGAATGCAAAGTTGCATACCTGTAATGGAAGTTGATCAGCCAAGAACGACCCAACAAAATTGCACGTGTCACCTCCCAGCCATAATAAAAGGAACCAAATAGACAGCGCGCGGTCCATATTCCCAGTCTTGCAGGAGTTGTAGTACTGCCTAAAAAACAGAAAGTATCTGGTGACCGTATTATTTCTAATCATGATCAAATTGCCTAACAAGGTATGTAGGAGTGTTCGAAATGACTGATGTGCCTCAACGAAAGGTCAGTTGGACAGGTCTTAAAGTTAAAAAAAAATGTAGAGGACCAAATTACATCAAAGCATATGTTAAAAGCACTGAAAACATGTCAAAGAAATTGAAATGTGTGTAAATAAGTTTCTCTGGCAGTGTTAGTGATGTTATTAAAGGAATAGTTCACACAAAAATGAAAATTCTGTCATCATTTACTCACCCTCATGCCACCCACTCCAGAGGTGTATGACTTTTTCTGCTGAAGACAAACAAAGATTATTAGAAGAATATCTCAGCTCTGTCTGTCCATTCAATGCAAGTGAATGGTGGCCAGAACTCTGAAGGTCCAAAAAGCACATAAATGCAGCATAAAAGTAATCCATATGACTCCAGTGGTTTAATCCATGCCTTCAGAAGAGATATGATGGGTGTGAATGAGAAACAGATCAATAATCAAGTCCTTTTTTACAATAAAACTCCACATTCATTTTCAAAATGTGAAAGTGGAGATTGGAACTGGTCACCATTCACTTGCATTGTGTAGACCTACAGAGCTGAGATATTCTTCTAAAAACCTTAATTTGTGTTCAGCAGAAGAAAGTAAGTCAAACATATCGTGGATGGATTGAGGGTGAGTAAATGATGAAGGAATTTTTATTTTTGGGTGAACTATGCCTTTAACGTGACTAGGCCTATTTATAAATGCCTCCCCTAGTTAAAGTTATTGTGATATTGAATGATAATAATAAAAATAAAATTATTGGATTTCACATAAGCTGAATCACATTTTTCCACAGATGTCAGCAGCTTTAAATCCTTAAACGTGCTAGTCGTAGCATGTAATTTGTACAATATCGGATTACAACCTGAACTTTAGATTAGGCATACATTCATTCATAATGGCACTTAAGAAACAAAAATAAATCTATGCAACTAATTTTCCTAAACCAAAACATCCCAACTCCAAATAAGAAGGGTTTAATACATATTGCAACATTGTACTATAAGAAATCACAAGAAAATGTTCCTTTTAACCCTCAGAGACCCAAGTATTTATATTGATGACATATTTTTGATTTCCCCTTAATTTAAATTTGTTATTTTTTTAAACCACTGGTTTAAAAAAAAATTTGGTGTTTATTTTTGGAAAGAGTTGCAATTACATGTTGTGTGATTTTGGCATGCTGGTGCTGGAAAATTAAAATTGTGAATATTTTTCTAGCCAAACTTGATACATTTCAGAGTGTGTGCTGCTGTTCTATGTAGTTTTAACCCATTTTTGATCATTAGACTTTTACCCGTCAGTAAAAGTGGGCAATATTATTGTTGTCCTACTTACGGTATTGAGGATACCATGAAGCAAACTATTGACAGCAGTCCGAGAATCACACTGGCTATATCTCTGGCATCCTGGGCACATTCCCCCAGACCGTCCCAAACCCACTTGGACCCATTCGGGCAGAGAGAGCTGAAGTTTCCATTATCACTGAGCACAAATATGCCACGGTAAAGCGCTCCATCAGACATCACTGGAAATACATACATATTGAAATATGGAATAAAAGACAAATATGTATTCTTATGTAAACAGGCTAGTTTTGGATTTCAGGTGGTTAGGCCGCAACACAGCGGAGCAATGATGTACAAATACAGTTTAAAATGAGTGTAATATGAGACAGGAAGATCTTAAAACGATAAATTTACTCCACTTACCTGAGCGGATCTACAACGGTTGAGGTAGAACGGTTTGAAGATTATAGTCCACAGTTTCCTAACCGAAACCAAGATATGAAAACAGATAAGTCGTCAAAACAAGCGATTATCATGTGTGCCCTGATTGGTTGGCTGAGGCGCGACGTCATTATGACAGTGAACCAGCGGGTTTCCCATAAGCAGTCATCATTAAATCTTTTTATATATATATATATATATCTTTTTTATATATATATATATATATATATATATATATATATATATATATATATATATATATATATATATATATATATATATATATATATTTTTTTTTTTTTTTTTTTTTTTTTTTTTTTTACATAAATTTAAAAATTCTTAAACGTGCACGGTTGGAGCGCATGTCATTTTACAAGTCGGCGATTTAAAAAAAATATATATTTAATCTTAGGCATAATTTCATTCAAAAGAGCCTGTCATTTACTATAACAATTGATCTTAATAATGGCACTTTTTAAGAAACAAAAATAAACCAATAATTTTCTTATCGGAGCTGTCTTGAACGGAGCTGTAATCCATTTCAAAAGTTAAAACACTGTGGTAAAGTGAGCTGACGTCTTTTACATTTTCACGAATTGTCAATGAGAATTCAGTATGTTTAAGCATCTAACTTCTCGAAATAATTACTTTTTATTCTATTTATTTTTTTCCAAGTAAACGTGCAACTGTACAACCGGAATCACGCTAATTCAAAGTCAAACTACAGCAAATAGAGTTCCGATTAACTTGACATTCAATTATGCACTCAGAAACCAGATACATTTTTGAAAGAGAAATTTTTTTTTTTTTATAAAACCTGTTTTATTTACCTTTATGGTAATCCTCCGTTACCTCCAAGACACAACACGAAAACTGAGGGACGCGTGACAGTGTGATCAGCTGATCATTCTCGCCTGATTACGCCAGAAATGTCAATTCATTAGAAATTTGCATGGTGACGCAAACACTGCTTTCTTAAAGGGACAGTTCACCCAAGAATGAAAATTCTCGCATCATTTACTCACCTTCATGCTATCCCAGATGTGTATGACTTTTTCTTCTACAGAACACAAAGATTTTTAGTAGAATATTTAAACTCTGTAAATCCATACAATGCAAGTGAATGGTGACCAGACATTTCAAGCTCCAAAAAATCATACAAACGCAGCAAAAAAGTAATCCACAGGACTCCAGTGGTTAAATCCATGACTTCAGAAACGATAATGTGTGGGTGAGAAACAGATCAATATGCAAGTCATTTCTTCTTTATTATAAATCTCCATTTTCACATTCTGAAATTAAAGTGGAGATTAATAATAATAATAATAAAAAAGATTTAAATATTGATCGGTTTCTCACCCAAAGTGATTGCATTGCTTCAGAAGACATAGATTTAACAACTGGAGTCTTCTGGACTACTTTTATGCTGCCTTTGTGATTTTTGAACGTATAGTTTAGCGGGTAGCAAAAAAGGAGAAAGGGTGCCTTTTTCCCCCTCAAAGTTAGCAACCCGACAGATTTTATCCGATTTTTTTTGTCAAGAGTGCAGTTTTCCAAAGCTTAATATTTTTTTATACATTTATGATTTAATATGTGATTACATAACTTTTAATACACAGTAAAAAAACATAAATATAAAATATTAACAATTAAGTCAATGTTAAATCAAAATGAAAATTAAATAAAGATCTTCAGTTACTATAAATATTTAGGTATATGCAAATAATAAACCAAAGTTGACAATGATGTGTACACACCAATCAACAATTTGGGCCCATTTGACACAATTTATGCTTCAATTTGATCTAAAGTCTTTAGGCTGAAATAGACAAAATAGACAAATATAAAATTGTCACATTTTTTTTTTTTTAATGGATGAATTGGACCAGATGGTGAAGGAAGAGAGATAGAAAAAAAAATGTATAGTCCAGTATACATGGAAATTCGAAGACTGTTTGTCAAGTGAATGCCCAGACAGCGCAGAGCTGTAATATAAGCAAAAGGGTGGCTCCTTTAAAAAAGCCAGAATATAAAATATTTTTAATTTAACATTTTTTGGTTGCTACATCACTTCTATACATCCATTTGTTTTCCCATAATGCTGATGATGAATGTACTGTTATTCTAAAATGTGAAAACATTTATAATACAGAATGGGTCTTAAGTTCACCATTTACGCAATATTTAATATAACTCCAAATGCAACTTTGGTGTTGCTGCATTTTAGGTAAAAAAAAATGTAATGAATGCAAAATGTCTTAATTGTTAATCAATGCCTGTACTCACTGCTTCACTTGATAGATCAGATTTGCTTCATGGATGTTTTTCTGAGTGACTGTTTTATTGAAAATAATGATCAAAATTTCTCATCTTTAAAAGATCTGAATTATCAGTAAGAAGAGCAACAGAACACACATGCAAAGGCAGAAGGTGGGCCATATATGTTTAAACTTTATCATACAATGGAAGAGATGAGTGTATCATTTATAAAGTATCATTCACAATAGATTTACAAATATAATAATAACAACTGATAGTTTTAAGAAGAAAATGCAAAAAGAAGCATGTTATTAACTGAATCAGACCAAAACAAATATCTGTTTAAATCTGTACAAGTGTCTTTGCAGACACCCAATAATTTCCCCCTGGAGAGAAAAATCCTCACCCTTCGAACTCCAAACATCCACAATGCAAGTTTTAAAGTTCATCTGGAGCATGTATAATAGATCGCCAGGGTGGGGAGAACATGAAATACACTAAACATCTGTATTTCAACAGTTCCAGCATTATCTGACCCATCGTAGAGCAGAATAAGACGGCGCTCTTAAGGAAGACACATTTATTTAATTGAAGAATCCAAATCGTTCAGTTCACACTTGTTCTTCACTTTATATGCATCAGTTTCTCAGGGTCCACTTTTAAACGTTTGCGTTTCGGCGGTACAACGTCATCATCAGAGTCCTCTGTATCCTCCTTATAGTCCTCGGGTTGTAACTCCTCCATGGCTACCGGGAATGTTTGGTCTGGAAAGATCTCCAGCAGCTTTTCATCAAAGTACATGCTCACTGCTTTTCCGGCCTCTGCTACTTCCGAGTCGGCCTAGGAAAGGGAGGAGAAGGGGAAAGAGTGTGGAAAGGTGAGAAGATGGAGGGCAGGGTGGAATGCAGGCCCCGGTGAACAAGGAAGGATGGGCAGGTGAAAGAAGAGGAGAGAATCACAGAAAGGGTTACAACTCCATTTGGGTGTTTTGGGTGCCTGCGCAGCCCTTCAGTGTGGTGTACAAAACATCTTACCTGAACATTATTCTTTATGTCCTCATCATAAACCTGGATTATTCGAGACATCTAAAAAGGGGCAATGACAGCACACCAAAAAGAAAAAAAGAAAAATACAAAAGAAAAGGGGGAAGAAAGATTTTTTTTACCATCCACACAGTGAGGTCATAACCTCAGCTGTATTTAAAAATGTCCAAGGAGCACAATACTCTGTTTGCTCACAATACATGCCATCAGTTATAAGACATAAGCAAACAGTCTGTATATTGTAAATAAATCTTAAATCAAGCCAACAATACTGACATATTGGCCTATTTTCAAACGGAGTTACCTTGGATAAATAATAATTCATGAATTAAGTCTTAATTATAAAGTGCTTCTTTGACATGAATTCTGAGGAATTCCAGTCATTTCAAAGTCTTTTGAAGACAGTAAAATGTCTAGAGCATTTTACAGTTGTATTTATGTTGAGACAATTCAGTAAACATTTCAGTAAACTCGTTAAACCACCACAACAACAGTTATATATATATAAAAAAATAAAATAAAAAATAAATAAAAAAAATGAAAAGCAAAAACGGACAGTAGAGGTTAAATGGCTAATCTGAAGAGGTTAAGTCCTCATATTCCTGGTAGAGTCTTTATGTATAGACCCCCCCCCCCCCACCCACCCAACAAACCTATTTGCCTGCTTGAAACACATATTGGCCACTGTGACACAAGACCAAACAAAATGCACCCACTAATATGGGTGATATTAACAAAGGAATGTATTTCATGGTAACAGAATATTCTGGAACCTAAAAAGCAAATGCACAGATGTACAAACCAATTTTCTGATAAAACAAATACCCTCTTATTATTATATTATTGTTTTATTGCCACTGCAACTAACATTGCATCAGCTGCATTTTACAGTTATCCAAGGCTTTCCAAATTTGGTTTTAGACTGATGTCCAAAGTCAAGATTCTTGCAATCATTTGTCACTGAATAAAGTCTCTTATTGTCCCTTCTGTTCTTCACAGTCAAAAATAGCAAAAAGAAACATTAACATTTCTAATCACACATAGCACAGAGTTAAAGAAGCCCTGCGAGCCCACACTTGTTATGTGCTGCAAGACGCTCACTCAACTACCAGTTTTCTTAAAGAGGCAGAACCTTTTTAGCACTTGTTCTAAATGTCAATGTAAATACTTGTAAATAGTATAAATTATGCATGTAAACAAAAACATGTATAAAAATATATAAATATGCAATATTATTAGACCTGTCAGAATTAACACGTCATGTGATTAAACTAAAATGTTTAGCATGTTATTTTTCTTAATCACGATTAATGCATTTACAGTTACAGCATAAACCAGCATAAACAATGGTTGGAAAGTTGGAAGCTTTGTAATGTGCCCACCCGGAGTCATTACACTGACGCACACTCCACAAACACACATATAACAGTGATTCTGTGTCAGTAATAAAAGTATGGATAGAGGACCTCTTAACGCTACTTGATGTACAAAACAAGCCCAGATTGGACTTGTGATAGAAATCAAGCATTTTTCAGCCTCTGTAAGGCACATTTTAATTACTACAGAAGCACATCAAGTCTTAACTTTCATGAAAACACATGAGACGTTTTTGACGCCAAGCGCTTTTCAAGTGGAGTTAAAAGTGGCACTTGACACTGGTGCCCTGACACGAATCATGAACGCGGCTTCCCGATTGCTGTGGCAAAGCAGATAGCCACAGTCTGCTGGGCGATTAATATTTTGTTGAGTGAGAGTTTTAAGAGATTTATTACCTATTGAGCCTATCTAGTTCTTTCAATTCAGTCAAAAATTTTAATTAAAAATGTTTGTGAATTTCTAACTTTATACTGCAGAAGGCTTTGTTTGGAAAATGTAAATAAAGCATAATTGTTAAATTATGTTTTGTATTCTTTCCTAAGAAGGAAATAAATACATTTTGACAGGAAAAGTTTATAGAAATGTACAATTTCAGCACTTTAAAAATCTGCGATTAATCACAATTAACTACAAAAAATTATGCGATTAATCGCGACAAAAAAAAAATATCGACAGATAGAACTAAATATAATACATGCAATTTCATTTATTAACCGAATAAATAAAATTTACATTTTTAAAAAGCTAAATGCGACCATAATGATGAAAACAAAAGATAAAATATCTAAAATGTATGTTTTTGCAATGTATCAAGTTAGAAGGTCACTTGTATAATTAACAGTATTCGTCTGTAAGCAAATGGACATTATAACTGGAATAGACACAAATTGATCAGAATCAAATTGAGAGCACATAAATTGAATCGGGAAATATGTATCAATACCCAGCCCTGTCAACTATAGTTAAAAATGTATCAGTCTAAAACACACCGACTTGCTATGGGATGAACAATTGTGAAATCAAATAAACTGTACAAACTGATGTTCATATCATGCATTTAAGAGACATTTGTATTTTTAAAATAAAAATATAAAAAAAATTGTTTCATACATATACACCTTATGCAATGTTTTAATTAGCACTCCACACCAGGGATGGGCAACTTTGAAGGTAGTGAGGGCCAATATTTTTTCTCCTTTCTACCCATTCACCCCATTACTCAATATTCTCTTTAGTGTGGGTATACACAATGTGGCTTAAGCTATGCACGACTAATGCAATGTGATTTTAAAGATTTTGTTAACTATATTAATATTTGTATTTAATAATATTTATAAAACCTAACACAATTATAATTGTATAACTTGCATATTTAATAAATGATGCAGTTCAAATGTACAAATTAATGTTCAATTGATGAGCAATATAATATAAAATAATTACAAAAATGAATCTTATTTGCATTGTCTATATATTTGCAACACACAAACGAACAGACAAGAATCTTATTTTCAACCCCACCTTGTAAAACAAGGTATTAGGTAGGTATGTAGGTATTACTTAAAATCAAAATATTACTTCCAAAATCCAAATATCATCAACAACAATACTGGATACAAGAACATAACATTTCAGTTCATTGTTACAAAACATTTAGCATAACTTGCAGATTATTTATTTATTCAATTAAATCAGATTTTGTTATGTTTAATTATCACACTAGGACATATCGCAATTTTAATTTGATTAATTTAGATTCAAACATTAATTTTCATCCAAATGTGTCATATTCCATGACATTGTTTTTTATTGCTAATGCCATTTTTATGACTAGATTCGGTGTTTTCCACATACTACATGTGACTGCGGTATAATCTGACTCCAATCACGGAATAATTGAAAATGAATGAACATTTCAAGGTATTAAGGTCGAATCACCATGCTACCTTAAATATATAACGCACAGGGATGCAAACTCATGAGTGGCGAAAAAGATGAGACAATCACTGATCCACGGAGGTGTTTTTTGGGTTATTTTTTTTAAACAAGCTAAAAGCGTCAATTTAAGCTATTTTAAGTATTCAAGTATAGCAAATTATCTGCACAATTGTGTAGAATTAGCTGCAAAAATGTGGCTTGCTTCTGTTTAATAATTTGTTCAGTTTCATTAATTGACTAGTTTAGTGACCACTTCTGGAGATGCCACTAGGTGGCAACAAATGAGCATCTTATGTGCTATGGGTGAGTCACTGAATCATTTTGAGTTGTTCATGACTGAAAGAGACTTTATAGTATTTAAGCATTATAAGAACAAAGCAGATCTATCATTTCCGTTCAGTTTGTGAAGTGCCGAGAATGACTTTTCATCCAAAAGGACAACAATAATAGTCTAATAATAATAATAATAATAATGAGTAGCAATTACGTCCTTACCTTCTCCTTTATTAAAATTTGCAAGACAAATCTACCTGACTTCAGTAGAATGTTTAAGCCTTATAAGAACAAAGCAGACGTACTGTATCATTTCCTACAGCATTTAAACTGCTGAGCATGACTTTTATCAGAAAAGACAACAATAATAGACAAATAATAATCATTTTGAGTTTCATTAATGTCATTTTGTCATTGCAAAGCGCATTTCACATGAGTGGAGTCGAGGCGTCAACGCTTCGCTCAATGCCCTCCATGTGACAGTAAGCAGTAAGTTGCAGTAAGCATCACTGAGGAGTGAATTTTCAAGCTTGCCATGCACGAAAGTGGGAGGTGTGCACAATAAACATTTAAAACATATATTTGGAAGAGAACAAATGGCAATTGCTTTGATTGCAGAAAATAAAAAGACGACTTGTTTATGTTTAGGTCTTTAAATTATTAAAAAAAAAAAAAAAATTGGTGAATGTAATTAATATAGTTCAATATCTGGGGTCTCTGGATACTCAGAAGCGATAAGGTAATAATTTAAATAAATTATGAGGCATTTAATATCTCTTCATAAATTTGGACAGTTTTAAAATATTTCTTGTAACTTTGTACTCTCATAGACACCATTTGTGTGAGGTAAATCATGTGAGAAAAACACTTTGGTGTGAAGTTAGAGCCGAGGTTGCACTGACGCATCATTTTATAGAATTTAATGTATTTGGCAGCACTGACGCGAGTCATGTTAAATCCTCTCAACATGTATAAACATTAGTCACATTTACAAATTAATAGCTCTTCCACACTTTTCTCTCCGTGAACAAGGTAGACTCACATACCGATGCTGAAGTAAATGAACAACATACCACTCTCATTCAGATGGTTTATGAATGAGAAGTTTCACGAATGCCTCTTCTCACTGTGCACATACTGCTGTAGCCAAGCACACGATTGGCCGTAGCTGAAACCAACAAAGCGATCTGCCTCGGTTGGACTGTGACCGACAAGCACACGAGCTTGTCAGTTACATTGTTAAACAATGTGCAGCTGCCGACAGTGATAAAACAATACAAATTTGTGCCTTTGACATGAGTCCCGATCATTACCATGTTTTTGTACATGTAACGAAAGCCTAGCTAGCAACACAGTCAAACTGTTGTAAAATACATTTAGGTATTTTTCTAATTTTCCATGACATTTCCACAACTGAAAAACTGCATTGCAAAATGGGAACACTAACTTAACACTTAACATTGCGCACTAGCTCGCTGACTAGATTATGGAACATTATGCTCAATTTACCTTATAAATGATGAACAAGTGTAAGATGGTGCATGCTAGACTCCAACAGTGATCAGCAGGTCTGCAGTGACCTCATCTGGTCGATAGTTGTAATGATATCATAGTCTGAATGCAGTCTTTACATAATCCCTTTTACAATGAACTAAAATCCGTCCTCAGTCTTGACCGATGCCCTGTACACTGCGTGCCATATATGGCCCAAGGGCCGCCAGTTGCCCATCCCTGCTCTACACTTTACAGTGAAACACCTTACAGTTTGTTAGTCCTGGGACAAGCTCAACCAAACAGAATTGTTGATTAATGCTTTCAGCTTTATTGGAACCATTCTTTTAGTAGTTAGTACTGGTGCGACAAGAGCTTGGTGACCATATGACACATGCAATGCCTTTGAATATTTTTAACGATCATGCTGTGTTGCTTTAGTGTATTTCATACTTTAAATTCTTGTTCTTACATGCAGAAAATTGTATACCCCCACCCAGCTGAAGGACATGCTCCAAACTCACCTCATTGTATTTGGCACAATTGCTGAAGACCAGACGCACATCGGACACAAACTCCTTGGGGCTCTTGTAATGCAGAGGATGTTTTAGCTCCAGTTTCTTCTTTATCAGTTTCAAGTCCATTGGATGCTTAATTATTTTGTAGTAATTGGGTACCTGAGGAGAAATTAAAGGCATTAAAACTGTACTGTTTGGAGACTATAATATGGAGTACAAAAAGTAAAAACAAAGAAAAATATATAAAATGTAGAAGGCATTTAACAGAGCCTTGCATATAACAGTCTTAAAGAAAAGTATGCAAGGATTGCAGTTATTTAAATTAGTTTACATAGTCATTTAAGAACTTGATTTTTTAACTTGTAAATATAAAAGTTATTTGTTGTATATTTCTAAATTTTTTTATAAAAATAAATAAATATAAACACATAAAATTGAATAAAAACATACTTTGCTTCAGACACAATGCGCTGCTAAAAATAAGCGACAGTTCATTTTTGCCTCAGGGCTAGTGAAAATGTCACCAGGGCAAAAAGTATGTATATTTTAAACATTGTCATATCATTCTAAAGTAATTAATTTGTTGAATAGATGCTGCATTAGTAGAAAACAGCAGCATTTTTGCCAACAAGGCTGAGAGGACGCTAACATTACAGTTAACCTCAAGCGGTTAGAACAATGTGACAAAAATACACGTCCTGCCAAAATGTTTAAATGTCAAGATTGTCACCATCTATTTGCATTAGTTTATATCCAGCTGGTCATGTCTATGCATTCATTAGCCAGCTAAGTTGCATGTTTAAAGCTAGTGTTCGTGAGAAAGCAAATGAATATCTTCATGCAGCCGAGAGAAACGTATAAACAATTCAGAAACGCATCTAATTTCAATTCAATTTTTTATCCTCACTGTAATCTGATGACTTCAGTTCAATCACATTCTTGCTCTAAAAAAGGTCAGACACAACGCAACAAATACAGTTTAACACAACTCAGGTGTCACAATATGGGTTTAAAGTTCTTTTTAATTAGGCACATCATCTAAAAACAGCGCTCCTGCACGAGATGCTGAATAAACAACAACAACAAAGGGAGAGATAGACATTCGTCTAACATGCATTTACATAGAAAAACAAATAGATGGTTGCATTCGGTGTGAACTGCCCCTTACAGTTGGTGGAGATTTTTGGCCATTGCGTCTTGCACTCTTATAAGAGTTTCTCAGATTAAGCAACAAGTTGTTTAAATGCTTTGTCAGGAAAGATGTTCAACTTTGAAATGTGTGTCTCGAGATTCTCGCATTCGGTTCCAGTCTGTTGATTTCCATCTGTTTGAACAACCCCTGTCCTGGGCTCATAGTCTGAGCCGCTTCACCACAGAGTGCAGCCGAATACCACTGCTGTCAGTGAATATTTCTATTCTACATACAACTGTACTGAATAAAATACAATGTGGTATTTCGCTGTTATTATGAAGCTTGAGTCTGGAGTAGTAGGAATCAGTGCAAGTGTAACACCATGTGAACTGTCTATTGAAGCACCCCCCCCCCCCCCCCAATTTTACTTGACTTAACATTTGAGAATATGGACAGACTAAATCTTTATTTTATGCACATTTGTTGAAAATGAAATGCTCTTTTATTAACAGCCAAGATATTAATGATCTATAATGCAATAATATAATAGTGCTAAATGGTTTGTATTTATTGCACCCTCTTGTGGACGAAGGAAACAACATCAATTTAAAAATCAGCTGACTAATATTTATATATTGATTTCATTTTAAAAAGTACAATCATTTTTATTGTTCAGTCAGTACTGTTTATTTTTGTAATAAAGTTCAGCACTATTTTACTTTGAGTGTTATTTTTTCATTCAGTATCGATTTAAAAAAATATCGGTTGATTAATCGGTTACCGGGAGGTACTGCCCAACTTAGTAATCGGTATTGGTAAAATCCACTATCGGTCGACCTCTATTAATATATGTTTGAAAACATATGAACTGAATCGCTGCAGAAGTACATCTGAATGATGTTGCAAAGAAGCTCGTAAAGAGCGATGATCCAACAATTTCTCTATTTGAGAACAAGCTTTGCCCTTCAAGAGCACTTCCGAGACAACAGCATTCATGAAAATGAGGAAATTGTGGGCTTGCTGAAAACTCACCGATGTGGAAACAGGCTCTCTAAATGCAATACTCAGCTCATGACAGTACATAAACAGCAGCAGACGCTCACAGCGCTAGAACACAAGAGGAAGAAACACAAACAATAAAAGATCAGCATATCTTAAAAACAAAATATATTCAATCCACAAAAATCTAAGAATTTTGTGGGAAAAGGGTTAATATAATATAGTATTAAAAAATGGATGATTATAATATAGTCATTCAGTATCAGCTCAACTAGAGCTCCCAGGCTCAAAATTCAGTTTGATATTTTTTTTCTGGTTTAACAAATACAGGAATGATGATGAAAGCCAAAATAATAAATGCACGGGATCACTACTTCTGGAGTAATCTATTAATTTCAACTATTATTTTAGAGCACTGCAGGTAAACAAAAAAAAATAAAAAATTACCCTAGGAAGGTGACAGCATAATTATTAAAAATTTTTTCACAGAGATAGGTAGATCTATAACTAAAATCTGTTGACTTCAGCACCCCATGTTGCAATATAGCAATGTTGCGAGTCCAAAAAGGGGAACAAACACTATTTTGTGTTTTTATTCCAAAGTTGGAGGGCCTGTAACTCCAGAAGTATTACAAATATTTGAATATCTTTTTTATATTCTGGAACAGACTTTTCATTTTGTATCTTCATATTTAAGGCACTATACGGTTAACTCCCAGAGATTTGGGCTCTCAATGTGGCTCCATGAACAATTGTGTAGAGTTTTTCTTGTCCAACAGAACAAATGTCTAAAGTACAAATAATGTTGAAACTAGAAATATACATTTATTTATATAAAAAAAAAAAAAAGTCAAATTATCAAATTTTTGATTTTCTACAAAACAAAAATACACTATTATAAAGAATAAGTAACCCATGTGGCATTCAGTGCATCATTAGAGGTCCAAGCACCAAATGTGCAGAAACGCTATTGTATTTTTTACTGTTTTCTGCAGTAAAAGTGGCTGTGCGTACAATTTGGTTTATTTGACATTAAATAACCCTATAAGATAATATTATATGGAATGGTGTTAAATATTGGGATAAAATCATCAACAAATTCCTTATAAGAGCAATCATATGTGGACAAAATCCTTTTTCATACAAAAGGGAGGCTGAATTTGTCAATAAAATGATTTTAAATAAATAAAAATAAACTTAAAGAAAAAAGGGGCCTATGATTTCTGTTTTGGAATAAAAAAAAAATAGCCAAATTAAACTATTAAACAAATAGCCTATATGGTCTGCATGAGCTGCGTGCTTCAACAGTTTGTGAATGTGAGAAGCCATTGCTTATACGTTAACATCACATGTGCTCCGTGTGTGTGTGTGTGTACTAATGACAAAGAGCAGAGCACTTTATTCACTGTGAAGCACGTAGCACATGCAGACTATATATTAATATAATTAAATCATAGCCTTTTGCGGTTTAATAAGCACATTAGCCCATATAGCGAACTGCTTTTCTGGAGGTGAGAAGTGTAGTCGTCAAAACGCCAAAATAAATGCTCCAATTATCAAGACATGTGAAACTGAAAAAAAGTGACAGAAATGTATGACTTCTGTATAGTCAAATTTAATATTCAATGTAGCAGTAATAATAATAATGATAACAATAACATATCAATAATAATTACACTATATTTAAGCAATATCTCAAGCAAAAGTTTAATTAATGCATTCATTAATAGATGCTTTATTTGCAACACTGTATTTGAAAAAATTAATAAATAATTATAATATAAAAAAGCAAAAATTTAAATTTTGGGTTTTGGATTGTGCTGTGACGATCATTATATACATAAAGTATAGATGCTCTTCATTTAATAAAAAATAATGCAATGGCTAAAAATTACTTTTTAAGTAACACAGAATTTTGTAAATAAATAACAACGGAATTTGCAAAAAATAAAACTGATTTCATAGGGCCCTATATGTGGTCAAATACTGACTTACATAAAGGCAAAATGCAGTAACTACACATTTTCTCAACAGTTATGAACAG
Organism: Moxostoma hubbsi; assembly: GCA_032164185.1. Classification (NCBI taxonomy): domain Eukaryota; kingdom Metazoa; phylum Chordata; class Actinopteri; order Cypriniformes; family Catostomidae; genus Moxostoma; species Moxostoma hubbsi. Next base: position 8,872,193 of record JAVLUX010000018.1, read on the forward strand.
ATCTTTTAGACTATGATGTGTCCTGTGACAGTTTGGCTTCATTTTTTCTCAGCTTCAGTGTTGGCATATTTACTGCATTTTACCTTTGTAAGACATTATAGTTAAACCAGTTATGGTATGATGCTTGTGTTTGTTTTTCAGTGTGACCTACTCGTTGGTCTTCTGGACTCATTCCTGTCTCGTTCACGTCCTTCTTACTGCACGGATCATCATCACAATCGTATTCCAACTCTGGGTTTGTGAGACTTCGGCACAACGTGCACATCCAATCTCCACTACAGCATATAGGAAACAGAACTCAAGTATTAGAATACTGGCTTTAATACCCCATCACAACTAAAGTGAAGGGGGGGAGAAGAGAGATCTGAATCCACTCTAGTCCAGATACAAAAGAGGTAGAGGAAACCTTACAATTATTAATACCTTAATACAATTATTATTTAATTATTTTTAAACACGATAAAGAATCATATCTTATCTAATTCCACAACAGGGCTCCAAACAAAAAAATCAATTAAGGAGCCAATGGCTCCTACAGGGGGAAAAACAGGCGCCAAATATTTTAAATTTTTTAACTCCATCCATTCCTTTTTGTCCCGCAGCTCGCTAACAGTGTAATCTGTGGAGCATTCTTCGCAATTATGTGATCACGTGCATTTTTATGCTTGTTACTGTCACCGTGTTTTCTAACAGTCTCTTTTTTGAAATGGTTAGTTCCCGCAATGAACTCCGTTTTCCCCGCTATTTCTTTGATATAAACTTTTGTTATGTATCTCGGGAAATGTAATGCAAATTTTAAAATCAAAAGGGAGTAAACTTTTAATGTCGCCAATGGCGACCTTGACAGAAATTACACTCACAAATAAATTTATTTGGTCACAAATGCGACCATTTTTAGTCGCAGTTTGGAGCCCTGCACAAGGATGATGATTTATCGACTTTATAGACATTACATTTTTATCGTCTGTTAATGCTGAACTTCTGTAAAGCTGCTTTGAAACGATGTGTGTTGTGAAAGGCGCTATACAAATAAAATTGACTTGACTTGACTTGACTTACATTAAAGGATATTATGAAATGTGTTGCATACTAAGGGCACATTCTTTACCTGGGCAAACATTTGAGCATTGGGATATGGCATTCTTCGTGGAAGACTTTAGGACAGCGATCACAGCATAGTAGCCTTCCTCCATTCTGACATACTGCACACCAGTCTTCATTCGGGTCGTCTTCCTTACCCGCACTGGTCTGGCTAGCAGTGGCCTGGGAATTGGCAGTGCTCCCCCGATGTGAAAGCGAAGACTTTATCTGCATTCCATTCCCATTGATAAGAGGTGTGCTGGAGTTGGGGTTTGTGCAGGATGAAAGCTGCCTGCTCTGTGGTTCGGATTTAACATTCTCACCGAGTGTTCTTAAAATATCCTGGACTGAACCAGTTGACACAGAGCCAAGAATGGGAAGAGGAGGGGTTAAGCTTCCTTCTGGGCTGCTCATCTGATTTGAGGAAGAAAAAGAACACAAGACAGACATTGGGAAACATGAATCTTTACATGATGTATCAAACATAGCAGCACCATTTCAAATTCCCTGATATTTCCAGGTTTTCCATGACTGTGGGAACCCTGTGCAAAACACATGCAAAAACGAACTTACACATAACAAACTATCCAATTCAAGGAATCACTTAATTAATGCAGTTATTTTTTAATGAATCAGTCGATCTAAATCAGTCTGAATCAAACACAGGAGTCTTTCGTTTGAATCATAGAATCAAGAGGTTTGGCCTGAATCATGGACTTAATCAGACTGAATCGATCAAGAGTCATAAGGTCACATGAACTCACTTTCTTGCTGGATTGGCTCAGAGTAGTCATTTGCTGACTGAACCATAGGTTATCATGTCCAAATCAAAACTAGGCTAGAATTATCACCGTGTTGTATACTTTTTGAAAACAATGTTAAAAATACAAATTTGTAACATTCGTGAAAATCAAATCACTAAATTATCGACTGCACTATGACAACATCTGCAAAGGAGTTTTGTTTTAATAAATGTAATTTTAATGTAATAAAACATAATATTTTGAAAAAAAATTGTCATTGTTTATCAAGTTGTTAATTCCAGTTTTAGAGTTGGTGCAACCTGCTCCTTAAACACAATAGGAAACACTGTCACTCATTGACGCATACCATGCAAGCACTCCGTCTGCCATCTTTGCTGCGCTCTGTTTTGACATTTGCTCCAGAATAGCTACATTCTTCCTCAACACCTGGTTCCTGTTTGACCTTCACCTGGTCCATGGTCACGTTCCCCATCGCAAGCCTACCAGCTGAACCACAACTAAACACAAACAAACACAAAGACAAACCATAACAAACTTGCTCGCAATATCTCAATAATAATCAATTAACAAAATTCTGCATTATCAAGGTCCACTTTTTCCAGATATACAGTTTCAATGCTATATTTTAGAGTAGGTATAAAGCTATTTACTCAAATTTGGTGTTGTCTGGAATATATATACAAATACAAAAATTTTACCTAGAGACTTGGATTATCAATGGACTCAACAGTGATATTATTCAAGAAACAAACATGTCCTTTTTAAACCATATAGGACTGTAATATAGAAAAATGCTAACCTGCCCCGACTGCCTGTGCTTGAAGTGCTAGATGGACGAGCTGGCGTGTGAGAATTAGATAAACCTAAAGAGAAAGATATAAATATTTTTTATTAAAACAAAGTAAAGCCTAGGAGAATTAAACATTTGCAGAAATTTCAGTGTAAAGTGCAAACCTGAAATATGTATTTGCTTAAAGGTGCTGCAAGCGATTTTAAAGTTCTGAAGCTTCCACGTGACTGAGCTGTTGGATTAGCCATGCCCAAAGATAATTTTGAGACCAAAACCAAGCAAAAAAGCAGCATTGTTTGTTTCTGTGACTGTCAAATTCAACAGTGGCACAACAGCGCCCTCAACTGACAAACATTATGAACCATAGCCTCAATGATCCAATTAAAATACAAAAATCAAATCACTTTATTGTCACACTACTGTGTACACGAGTGCAACAGCAGGTGAAATTCTTGTGTGCAGTTCCGAGCAACATTGCAGTAATGACAGTGACGAGACATAAACCACTTTACAATAAAACAACATATTACACAAAACAATTTACATAAACTTACACAACAATTTACATAACAAATGTACACATACCTACACAACACTATGACAAAAAGCAAAATGATTGACAGGTGAAAAGGGTCAATGTCTACAGACACATTTTTTGTTTGCTGTTTACAAACTATACAACTGTCACAGAGACCTGTAAAATATCTCAGGACACTTATTTCATTAATATCTTTAAGGGAGTAGGGACATTTTTTGCATACTTATCCATGAATAAATCACTTAAAGCACCTTTAAAGTTCCCTTACTTAAACAGCAGTATGTGATTGGAAATAAAGTGCACAACAATCACATAGACAAAAGATAAAATAATAGAGACCAGAAGATTATGTAATAATTGTGACAGCCCTACAAGTGATTGTCTGAGGAGTAACTGACCATTTAGTGACATAAAAAAAATATATACATTTTTAAACACACACACACACACACGCACGCACGCACGCACGCACGTATATGCTCATCAATATTTATTTTGTCCCACAGAATCAAAAATATTGTACTTTGATTATCTGTTTTATATTTAATTATATTTTTAATCATTGGGATGCCAAAGAACTTATCAAGGTATCGAAGCCTTTCCAGTAAATCTAAAAAATAGTACGTGCATTTTGGTGCAAAAAACTGATTTGATGTGAACGGGACTTATGAGCTACAAGCTGTAGTACCTGATGATCCTGGGGAATGTGTCAAGGGTCCTGGTGAGGGATTTAAACTGCTGGTGGGGCCAACAGGGGGATATGAACTAGCAGCAATATATCGACTCAAGAGGTTATCCAGCATACTTGAACCGGCATCTTCAAGCTGGGAATAAAAAAAAGAAACAGCACATTATTATGCTGCTGATAAAAATATGTCACTAAGGTAACATTTTCAAGATGGCTAACATCAGTAAAACTGGTTGAAAATTCTAAACAAAATGTATGCCACTGTTTTCCAAAAAATTGTTTTTACATTTTTTTTTTTTTTAAAAAGTGGTTGTCATGTCACATAATTGCTGTATAATATTTAACCATTTTGCAAGTAACTTCTGGTAAAACTGTACATTTTTCTGACATTTAAAAAAATATTGCAAAAAATGTAATTTATTTTATGGCGGGGCTGATAGAAAACAAAACTCCTTAATGCGGAGTGCTGTTGAACATTATTACTTTTAGGCCCTTTATTACATTTAGACCCAAACGTTATTATTTTTAGGGCCTTTATTAGATTTAGTACCAAAAGTTATTACGCTTTGATCCTTTATTAGATTTCCAACCAATTATTAGATTTGTACTCTCATGATCATGCCCTCTGGGGTTTAAATGTACAAACTTTGGGCTATGAGCAAAGATCTATAACCACTAAGCCTCGCTATAGTATCGAATCATCTGATAATCAGTTTAACAAAAAGCACCAGTAAAATTACCTGAATGGGAGGGATGTCGGGCAGGCAGGGAAGGTTTTCTGGGTTGGTAACAGATGGTATGAGCTCTATGGGGCCCACAATAGGGCTGGTGGGACTGCGGTGAATGAGGGCACTCGCCATGCTGGCACTGGTGGGACTGGTGGGGTTGGCAGCACTTACGTTGTGTAGTGTTGCCACAGGGAAGGGCCCAGCATGCCCAGGGTTGGAGTGCTATAAAAAAAAAAAGGGATAAAGAACGATGTAATGTGAAAGGGAGTTGGTGTGCTTGATAAATATGGCTTTCATGTATATTTAGACATGTTTTTACTATGCCTTTAAAAAAAATGCATGCAACTTCCTTTCCCACAGTGGCATGACTGTGGCCAGTCATGTGACCTATTGATGTCTCTATCACATGACTTGCTGTTGAATATACGAGCACATCTCTACAAAAGAAATAATCTTAAAATTCTTCAAGCAAGAAGTGCTGATCCTCAGCAAGAACAGGTCTAAAAGAGCAGACTAGACCAATAATCTTCCATGTTGCTTTCGTTTATCTGGTTCAACAGAGATCAGCAGAAGTGAACACTTCACGTTATGGGTGGGCGATATGACCAAAATCTAATATCACAATATCAGTAATTTTATATCATGATAACAATATATCACAATATAGTTATATTAAAAAAAAAAAATTGGTTTATAAATTAAATAAACATATTGTATTGCCTATTTCATAAAAATCCAGTAATTGAATTAAATACTAATTTCACTTTATTAGGAACTTGACAAACATAAGAGTTTAAAAAAATGTATTGAGGTATTCAAAAAGTGGTAACCAACCCTTACCACAATGCTAAATTTCACATTTCAGTCTGATGTTGTTGACTATTATTATTACTACTATTATTAGAAAACTTTCCTCAAGAAACTTGACATCTTCTGAAAGCAATGCAAAAAAGAAAATAATCTTATTCAGGAGTAAAAAATATCCTTCCTATTCTTGATAAAAATGCTTCATATAGCTATTTTAAGTCATCTCTGTAGACAATATTTGAATATCTGAAAGCAAAGCCGGTTTGTTTTCTAATACCTAACATCATCCAAACTAAATTTATTAAGGGTGATGATGTGTAGTTTAAAAAAATCCACATGACATATGACACATTCTTGGCACATAACACATTGTTTTAGCTGTTTACCTCATCAGTGTTGGTTAGAATATCAGGCTCTCTCACCGTTTCCTCCATATTGCTTTAAGGTAAAAAACTCAAAACTCAGCATAATTCAAATGGGTCACACAAGTTTTGAGGTTTGATGGTAATAGAGAAACCGGATTGAGTAATGCCAGTGATCAAACGCTCCGCATTCTCCTGTATGTGGAGCACAATCTGGAAGCCTGCCGAAGTGGACTTGCGCGCGACAATCGCGTGATACACATCTGCGTGTGTGAGAAAAATTGTCAGTATCTGAAAAACCCTGTTTCTTCAATTCTCTATTTTTCACGTGAAGTCACCCCACCTTCCTTCTCCAATTCTCAGAAAGAATGCGTGTGATGTGAATATAATGAGGTGCACATTCCCTGCCCCGCAGTGGCAATTTTTGGTCACCGTGGTACAGACGATAATCCAAAATATATACCGGTTGCCAAATTTCTACTGGTTTATCATGTATACTGGTATATCGCCCACCACCTAGGTCATGTGATATGCAATCTCTGTACTGACCTGTCTCTGAAGTTGTGGCTGCATCATGGGATATGGCTGGCCGTTAAGTCGGGGCTGCACTGAGGGCATGCGGTTCTGCCCTGACACCATGCGTACGTGATGAGGTGGATACATGTGGGAGGAGCCATTAACCCCACCCCTCTGGAGGGCCTGCATACTGATGAGCCTCGGAGGCTGAAAAGAGAAACAGAGGGAGCATTTGAATCATAACTGCTGCCCTAGTTCTTACATGAACAAACCATACATTCAGGAATATCACTCATAACCTCGCACACATAAGAGCACACCTGATGATCATAATGAGGCGTTTTCAGTGTATGAGCAGCCGGCTCTACACATTCATTTTGAAGCGTGCATAACTTGCATATTATTTATTCAATTAAATCACATACTTTTTTTTGTTTAATTATCACACTAGGACATATCACAATTATAATAATTGTACATTCAAACATAAGTTTTCATCCAAATCCAGTATGTCATATTCAATGACATTTTGCAGTTTCTTGCTAATGCCATTTTTATGACTAGATTCAGTGTTTTCCGCATACTACATGTTGCAATCGCGGTATAAGATGACTCCAATCACCACATTATGAACCCAGTGAATTCATTTTTCAAAAAAAAAAATCTCTGCAAACTCACGAGTAAAAAGTTTTTAGACAATCACTGATCAACGGACGTGTTTTCCGGGGTTAATTTTTTTAAAGAATAAGCTAAAAGCACCAACTTAAGCTATTTTAAGGATTCAAGTATAGCAAATTATCTGCACAATTTTGCAGAATTAGCTTTATTTATTCTGTTTCATTAAATTACTAGTTTAGTGACCACTTCTGGAGATGCCACTAGGTGGCAACAATTGTTGCGAATCATTGAATAATTTTGAGATCTCAAGGTTCACAACCAAAATCTGCCGAGAGACTTTATAGTATTTAAGCATTATAACAAAGCAGATCTATAATTTCCGTTCAGTTTGTGAACTGCCAGGAATTACTTTTCATCCAAAAGAACAACAATAATAGTCTAATAATAATAATAATGAGTATCAATTACGTCCTTACCTTCTCTTTTATTAAAATTTGCATGTAAAATCTACTGACTTCAGTAGAATGTTTAAGCCTTATAAAAACAGAGCATCATTTATCATTGTATCACTGTATCAATTTCCTACAATATTGAAACTGCTGAGCATGACTTTTATCAGAAAAGATGACAATAATAGCTTAATAATTATTATTTTGAGTTTCAATAATGTCCTTTCATCATTCTAAAGTGCATCACATGAGTTGATTCGAGTTGTCAACGCTCCACTAAACACCAGCGTCAAGCGGCGCTTTGCCCTCCACATTAGGGCGCCTACACACTAGAGTTTATGATGTGTCAGAAAACACTGCAAACGCATTGATTGCAGAAAGTAAAAAGAGCACTCTTATGTTTAGGTCTGTGTTTTTTTGTGAATAATTACTGAGTAGTTAAATAACTGGATACTCTGAAACGATAAGGTAAAAGTTTATTAAAATAAAGTATGAGATGTTCAATACCTCCTCATATATTTGGACAGTTTTAAAATATTTCTAGTAGCTTTGCACTCTCAAAGACACAATTTGTGAATACCTCCTCTCACTTTGCATGCAATGCTGTAGCCAAACACGCGATTGGCTGCTGCTGTAACTAATCAAGCGGTCTGTTTCTGTTGGTCTGCGACTGCCAAGCACACGACTGGCTGCTGCTGTAATCAATCATAAGGGTGCAAGCGCCCTTAACCACTGATGTTGTTTCACAATGGGCAGCCGCCGGCAGTGACAAAACTATACAAATTTGTGTATTTGACTCGGACTTCTATACCTAGTCTGATCGTTACCATGTTTTTGTGCATGTAATGGAAACCTTGCTAGTAACCCAGTCAAGCGGTAATATTAATATTTTCCAGGACAAATAAATATTTTCAAGGAAATTTAGGTATTTGTCTAATTTTCCATTACTTTTCCATGACTGGAAAACTGCATTGCAAAATTCCATGTTTTCCAGGACACATGGGAAACCTGCACAATTACCAATCTTGATAAGTGCTAGTATACATTTCATTATTATACTGGTTTCAGATACAGGGTTCCTACACTTTTTAATCAATGAAATTTAATGACTTTTCAAAGACATTTTCAGTTGATTGTGATTGGTGGATAAGGATTTTTAAAAACAGCTGCATAATTAATTATTATCATTATTAATAATAATATGAAATAATTACATTTTATTTGTAATCATTATTCCCATAACTTAAAAAAAATAAAAAAATAAAAATCACAATTTTAGCACGACTGTGGCAATTTTCCATGACTGTGGGAACCACAGGGAACTATTTCAGAAAATAGTGACTAGTGAATGTACATTTATTATAGGAAACTCTATGACTTTAATTATTTCATTCATTTTACTTCCTTTACATGGATGGAATTTTGTTTTTTTACTATACTCCAATACTTTCAGGTTTTCCATGACTGCAGGAATCCTGAAGATGCTTTGTTCTTCAGGGAAGTTCTAATCTTTGACCTACCGGTTGCTGTATCATCTGTGGTGGTCCTCCTTGTCTTGGATGCTGTGACATCTGTGAGGCAATGCGCATCTGCTGCTGAATCTGTTGCTGATGTTGCTGTTGCTGCTGCTGCTGCTGCTGTTGATGATGATGTTGCTTTTGAGCGATGGCAGCCTGCTGCATGTGTTGCAGCCTCAGCTGGGCCAAGTTAATCTGTCCCGAGTGCTTACCTGGGTGATTGTGACTGGGAGATATCTGCTGACCAACCATCATGTTGGTTGGAGGAGCAGTATGTGATACTTTCTCAATAACTAGATTGCCTGCACGAAAAAGGAATTAATGTTTCAGTCAAATTTCCAGTGCACCATGAAAAAGTGTGTAAAGGCATGTTCAAACCAGTTTGATGTAACTAAAGGACACAAATGTAAAAAAATATTTGCAATGCTGAATTTATCAAATGCTAAATGTGTCATTCTCTAAAAAGGTTTAGAGAGCTGAATGAGATTTTCAATTACAAATAAAATTAGAAACTTTGCTTCTGAAAAACTGAAAATGATTGTAGTACAATTTTTTAGACACCATGTGTCATTTTAAATTCACAAGGGAGTGAAATGGCCTTTAGTCTTGGTATAATTTTTAAAAAGTCCATACCGAGGTTAACCACATTCTTGGCCCAGAAGGTGGGGTCACAGAAGAACCGGACTGCTCCATTACTTTGAGGTACTGGGTCCACACGGGCCTTCATAATGAACCGTAACTGGTATGTGATCTACAGTGTTGAGAAAGACCAACAAACAAATCAAGAAAAAAATAAAATAAATAAATGATAAATTAAACAACAATGTTATTAGCCTTTGAACTCCGTTGCCAAACATAAATGCAAAAATAATTGTTTTCAAACAGGTTTCCTGAACACTCCCGAGTACCATGGGTCAGACAGCCCAAATAGTTCCACCCCAAACTCACGCTATTCACTGAGCCAATGTTGCGGTGTCTGGCTGGGCAGGACGCTAAAACGAACAGAGTAATGTTTTTATATTTATGCATACTTTTAATATAGGCATGTAACGATACACAAATTTCACGTTATGATACATAGCCTCACGATACGATCACCCACAAATGTTTCGCTCAAACTTAAGGATTTGACATAAATGTCTTTTAAATCATAAATGCCACAAAAGTGTTACAGATTGGCAACAAAAAGCAGCAGTGCATTTATTTTCTTTGATTATTGAGAAAAACTAATATGAACTCATGTTTTTCTTGAGAAATAAATTTGTCTAAACTAGACATTTATATTTGTGTAGCACTTACACATAGTACAATACACGTAATTTCAAAGCAGCTTAATAGAAAATCATGCCTTGTTGTCTGAAAGCCCCCTGTGAACAAGCTGAAGTGACTGTAGAAAGGAAAAAAACTCCTTTCAATGTTATTTAGTGGTGAAAAAAAAAAACGAGGAACCTGACCTCTGGTTTTATGCTACATGTACATAATCCAATATTATTTAGTGGCTTAAGCAAAAATGGATCAGCACACATAGTATTTTTTTACCCACTTGCCCCCGTTTCACTTTGCATGTAAACCTTACCGCCGTTATTACTGGTTTATAACATGTGCTCATGTGTTGTTCTCAAAGCTGTTTACATTTTGAAGTCAAAAGCAGATAATTATAAGTCTCATGTAATCACACTGTTTTTTTACATTGTTGGTTTTGTGAATGGTTATGACTCATAACTAATGAGCGTCTTGCTGTGCATGTCTCGCTCAGTGTTGTCTGGGTGAGGCGGCTGTTAAACTCACTGCTGCTGTTTCTGCCTCACAAATCAACAGATATCCGCGGTGATGTCAGCATAAATAAAACGAGATGTTTGATGAACTATAGCACCAGGACATGACACCGTTGTTTGGCAAATTTGACAAGCTGTACTGCTACAGTACAATCTTCTTACCGTTTGCCATCGACCTTCTCGACTATGTACTGTGTGTGTTGCTCTGTTTTCCTGTGAGCACTCTGCGCCGTCTCTCACGGGAGGAGATTGTTCCGTAGCTCTCAATATTGCACTGATTAGTTTTAATTACACTATAATCTGTTTATGTTTCGTACGATACATATGGTATTGTATAGTGAGAGTTGTATCGTACAATACAGTACGCTACAATCATTTTTTATACCCCTATTTTAATAGTATGTCCGAATCCACAATATTCATAAAAAAGCGAGAAATACCCAAATTACTAACTACATCTGCGAGATTCTGAAGCGCACATCCACTAAACACATTACTATCCCATAATGCCATGGCAGTGAGGAGACATTATACTAAAAACACTGAATTAAATAAAAATGGTAGAGAACCGCAAGTTGGGCATATGTAATATGTAATATTTTATATACCAAGGAAGTTGAATAATTTTGGCAGTTGTTGTTGGTACATTATATATTTGAGTCACGTGACAATGCCCACATTCCCAAATGAAGTAAGCCTTGGAATGTATTCATAATCCTCACCTGCATACCAAAAAACATACTTTAACCGCCAATAAGTGCTTTCTTTATCAAATGCAGTACATACTCTGACAGAATAGGAATTTGGAAGAAGCCACAGAGTTTATACTTTTCAAATGGCTTTCCTAGAGTTGTCTTAACATATTAAAATTTGGAAAGTGAATGGAAGAAAGTGTTTTTAACACACACAAAAAATAAAACTTCACTTTTAAGTTACTGACATGAAAAACACAGTTTAGACAATATTCCTTAAAATCAATTTTGACAGAGTGTGCGTCTACAAAGACAGAAATGTTATGGTTGGAAAGTTAAGTGCCATCCCAGAATACATATTTGCAAAAACTGCAACTAAAAGAAGAAAAAGAAACGGCTCTTTTTTGTGAGAGTAATAAGCATTGTGGCTAACCAGTCTCTTGCTGTAGAGCAGGGCTGTGCTGCTGCCATTGCTGATGGCCCAGTTGGTAAAGTTGAGCACATGGATGATCTGCTGGGCCAGAATTCCGATGTCCCTCTGCTGGTGGATCAATTTCACACTTCTCTCTTTGGTCACACTCTTTGTATGGTGATGGAGGGAACAAAGAATATAAGAGTAAAATATTAGAAGTAAATCCATGATAAAGACAGGGGAACAGTGGAAGAACTGCCCTCCAAATTACAACTAGTTGGAAATAATTTTTGCTCTGACAGGGCAAAGTCAAAGAAGCCCATCATCTCTTTTGAGTTCCAAAGTAGAAAGTCATACAGGTTTGGAAAAGCATGAGGGTGAGTAAATGATTACAGAATTGTCCTTTTTAGGTGAACTACCCCTTCAAGATTTTTTCAACCCTTATTTAAGTGGCTTTATCATTTGCGAGATAATGGTGATGATTCTCTGGAGATCACAACACACACAAATGGATGCAAAGGTCCTTTCACCAATCACATCAAATGTGTGAATAAGAGCAAATTGCCATGAGAACTGTAAAAATTAATGGACTGTGTTGCATGCCCCAGACCCATTCAGAGATGTTCCTCTTCTTCCATTTTCACATAGAATGCCTCTATCTCAAACTTTTCCACAAAGTCCAAAAATGTCAACATCGCTGTTCTTGAACATGTGATTGTAATCATTAAGATGTAGATTCAGTGTTGATAGGGATATTGCACCATTCATTTGTAAATTGTTTCCCTTTCATCTCACACTAGCAGTGCTGCTCCAATTCACACCATCAGTGCTATAACACCAAAAACAATTTGCTAATTATATGGTATCATGATGGTGCAATAAGGCTCACATGGTGTGATGACTAAATAAACTCTACTATACATTCTAACGCACATTGTTATGGAGAAGCCAACTTTATTTTGGTCACACATTATACATACATTTTTGCATATATACAGTGAATAATTTTTTAGTTTCACATATCCCAGCTAAGCTAGGGTCAGAGTACAGCGCCCCTGGAGCAGATAGGGTCAAGGGCCGTGCTCAAGGGCCCAACAGTGGCATCTTGGCAGTGCTGGGGCTTGAACGTCTGAACTTTTGGTTGAACTACCTGCTCCAGGGGTGCTATTTCATAGCTGAATTTCATTGGCTCTGTACCTGTACTCTACACAAAAAAAGAAAGTTGAAGCTTAATCTTAATTTAGTTTAAGTTTACCTGTTCATTCGTATCACTCTGCAGATTTAAGTTGTTATATAACATATATGTTGTGGATATAGTGATTAATCTCATGTATAAATAGGATGCATTTGGGATAGGTATTTACACCATCAGTAGAATTCTTAAGCATTATAAGAACAAAGCAGATGTACTTTATCATTTTCCTACAGTATTTAAACTGCTGAGCATGACTTTTATCAGAAAAGACAACAATAATAGACAAATAATAAACATTTTGAGTTTCATTAATGTCATTTTGTCATTGCAAAGCGCATTTCACATGAGTGGAGTCGAGGCATCAACGCTTCGCTCAATGCCCTCCACGTGACAGTAAGCAGTAAGTTGCAGTAAGCATCACTGAGGAGTGAATTTTCAAGCTTGCCATGCAAGAAAGTGGGAGGTGTGCACAATAAACATTTAAAACATATATTTGGAAGAGAACAAATGGCAATTGCTTCGATTATTCAATTATTTTTTTATTTTTTTGGTGAATTAATATAGTTCAATATATTCCCTTCATAAATTTGGACAGTTTTAAAATATTTCTTGTAGATTTGTACTCTCAAAGACAACATTTGTGTGAGGCAAAAACATGTGAGAAAAACACTTTGGTGTGAAGTTAGAGCAAGGTTGCACTGACGCATCATTTTAATGTATTTGGCAGCGCTGACGCGAGTCATGTTAAATCCTCTCAACATGTATAAACATTAGTCACTATTACGCATTAATAGCTCTTCCACACTTTTCTCTCCGTGAACAAGGTAGACTCACATACCGATGCTGAAGTAAATGAACAACATACCACTCTCATTCAGTTGGTCGGTACATGTACCAGGTCATTCAGTTGGTTTATGAATGAGAAGTTTCACGAATGCCTCTTCTCACTGTGCACATACTGCTGTAGCCAAGCACACGATTGGTCGAAGCTGTAACCAATCAAGCAATCTGCCTCGGTTTGACATCGATTTTCAAGCACACGATTGGACACTGTTGTAATCAATCTTGAGGGTGTAATGCCCTTAACCGCTGATGTTGTTTCACAATGCACAGCCACCGGCAGAGATAAAACGATAGGAATTTGTGTATTTGACTCCTATTCAGAGTCCCAATCGTTACCATGTTTTTATACATGTAATGCAAACCTTGCTAGCAACACAGTCAAACTGTTTGATTAAACTATAAATACTTTCCAGGACAAACAATTATTTTCCAGGACATTTATGTATTTTTCTAATTTTCCATGACTAGAAAACTGCAAAATTCCAGGTTTTTCAGGACACGTGGAAACCCTGATTCCTTTAACCCAGACCCCATAAGCAGAGTCTTTGTGTTACCAAAAAACACAAAATTATATATATTTTTTATTATTTGCTTAATTTGCTCGATGCGAAATGTGAAGAGAGACACTAATAATAAAAGTGGAAATATAAAAATATTTAAAAAATAAGTGAAAAGACCAATAATATTGCATATTTTGTGCCACTGAAATGCTCATTCTACAATACAGCATTGATTTTGAGTTGGATGTAGATGCAAATTTACTGGTATCAACAACAGCTATAAAAAGTAAAAATCTAACACTTAATTTGTGACTAAATTATTCTAACAGTGTGACTGAGATGGAACTTTCATCAGGTCCTTATTGATTCAAATTAGTGATCTCTTGGAATTTCTGAAGGCAAATAAAATCAGTTATATTTCCTTGCACTCAAACTAAAATATTTTAGCCTATTTTTTTTTAGGATTTTCGCATTTCTATTTCATCTAAAAAAAAATTATAAATTTTTAATTTGCCCTTAGGAAAATTTCAATGAATTGATATATATATATATTGTTTTCGTCTGTGATTTCACGAGATTATCACTACATTCAATACACATGAATGCTAACATACTCATTTACATTTGTCAATGATATTTAATAAATGATGTCAGTTGAAAAACAGCAATCTGTTATATGATGCACCATTTTATTTTTTATTTGCTTGAGAACAATTTTGTCGTCTATGCCAATATTGCATTTGGCATTTATTTTTAAGCATTTGACAGATGCTTTTTTCCCAAAGTGACTTCCAGAGCAATCAAGGTATACATTTTATCAGTAGCTCTATACAGTAGGTTCTCCCTGGGAATTGAACACATGGCCTTGGCGCTCATCACTCGAGTTCCATCATGCTGATCTATGTTAATGTAACTAGCACGAGAAATCAAATGAAGTGTTTTATTGTATTTGTTTCCATGAGTCCCATGTTCACTCACCTCCAGCTGCTGCAGTAGAGCTTTGCCCTTCTTGTTGATTTCATTGATGAGAGTAAAGACTGCAATCTTTATTTCATGTTCTACCTTCTTATGCGTCTCAGCAACTTCTCTGATTCTAATGGGATAAAGAAAGAACAAGAGACATTCAATAGCTGGTTTTCATTATGTGCACCTGTTTTTACCCATTAAAATAAAGCAAAAATGAGACAACTTCATTAATCAAAGCTTAACATAATTTGTAGGCAATATACTATATATAGTATATATATAATAACCTTTCACATTTTTTACTCTGATAGTGGGGAAAATCTGGGGTTAAACACGGTCCAATTTGTTAAACAATGATAAGAGTGCCAGTTGAAAGCATTATCAAGTTCTTTAAAATGCTTAAAAACAAGCATGCAATAGAATTGAATGGATGTGCCATTCAAATTTTGTGGAAATCTGCAAAGCTTTCAGCAGAATTTTGTGGGTGTGGATTTCACGTAGGCATTGACATTAACTCTAATTCTCAGTTTAGCACAGACAACTGGTGGCAGGATGGAAATCCTATTGACCAATACATTTAAATGTCTCTTCGATGAGGATTTTTAACAAAATAATATATTCACTATAGGAATTTCCATGACTAAAAATATTTCTTTAATTGACATGACTTTTCAAGGCCTAGAAATAAAAACATTTAAAACTCCCTGATACTTCCAGGTTTGAGAACCCTGTGGTAAGGACGCAACAGAAGCGCTACCTGTTTTGAACCTGAGATGCAGAGAATTCCACAAAGTTTCTCTTCTCTTGCAACTTAGCCATGAATGTTTCAATGATGCCTTTCTGGTTTTCAAAAGCTTCCTCTAGAAACTGGTACCTGCAAATCAGAATTTTACATTAGTTAGTGCACAACTAGTTCTGGGACATCTTTCATTCACATGTCACATTCTTTTAACATTTTAAATTTTTAGGTTTGGTAAAAACAAAAAAAAGGTCAGTGGTAAGGATAATGCCAACTTGCTAATAAATTATGTTTATATAGATGCCAACATGAATACCACACAACTAAATAGACTCTCCATGCAGTCCCTGAGAAAGTTTAAAGTGATAGATCACAAATGAAAATTCTTTCATCATTTACTCACTCTCATGCCATCCCATATGCGTATAACACATTCTTTCTTCTGCTGAACACAAATTAAGATTTTTAAAAGTGTATCTCAGCTCTGTTGGTCCTTACAATTCAAGTGAATGGTGGCCAGAACTTTGAAAGTCCAAAAAGCATATAAAGGCAGGATAAAAGTAATCCATATGACACCAGTGGTTAAATCCATATCTTCAGAAGCGGTATGATAGGTGTGGGTGAGAAACAGATCAATATTTAAGTCCCTTTTTTACTATCAATTCTCCTCACTCCCCAGTGGGTGGCGATATGCACAAAGAATGAGAATTGACAAAAACAAAAGAAGAATGTGAAAGTGGCGATTTATAGTCTGTTTATCACCCACACTTAATTAGCTTCTGAATACATGGATTTAACCACTGGAGTTGCGTGGATTACTTTTATGCTGCCTTTATGTGCTTTTTGGACCTTAAAAGTTCTGGCCACCATTCACTTGCTTTGTGTAGACCTACAGAGCTGAGATATTCTTCTAAAAATCTATGTTTGTGTTAAGTAGAGGAAAGAAAGTCACACATCTGGAGTGAGAATGTACATTTATTGGGTGAACTATCTCTTTAATGAATTCTTTATAATGAAAATATTTATGTTTAAAGGGACAGTTCACCCAAAAATAAAGAAAACTGCCTTACACTTTGTTTAAGTGTGATGCTTTTGTTCCAGGTACATATTCCCTCCTCTTTTAAATGTTCTTGATAAAATCCCTTCATACATTAACAATTGATTTCATGCCAAGCGGATGAGGATGTTATTGTTGTGGTTACTGTAAACAGACCTGTGCTCTTTATGTTCCAACAGTTGACAGTCTCTGCAGGTTAAAGTGTCACATGTCTCACAGAAGAGCTTCAGGGCCTCTTGTTTGTGCACCGGACAGAAGACGGGTTTCTGGCCTGACGTCCCGACCGACTCTACAACACAGAACAGAGCCAAACTCATCTTTTGCTTCTCATTTCATTCCCCCTCCCTATGCCCTCAGTCTATGACTACCACATGCTTTCATACCCCCTTGCCAAACTCAATCGAAATGAGGGAAACTAAGTGGGTTAGCTCTAATGAAAACAGTACAGACCCAAGCAAACGACTCACTTGAAACTATGCCTGTTGCCATGGCAACTGTACTACGAGTCATACGCTTACCCAATCATCCAAACTAAAGCAGGACTACTAGAGCAATGCTGCATTTTTTTACTTTATCTTTACTACATTTAGCAACGGAAATGATTGTGTCGTAACTGCCTTGCAAATACAAGCAATTCAATATGGAAATCAATTACTGAAACGCTTACTACGTTTTTATAACACATACCAGAAGACACTTCCTCTTTCTTGCGTATTTTATGGTCCTTGGTGAACTTGACCCTTTGATGTGCTTCAATGCACGTTTTACAAAGCCACTCCCCACATTCTACACAGAATCCAACAGCACTGGCGTTGTCTTCACAGCTGGTGCAGACCTATTACAGAGCAAATATAAGATGCATTCACAACATCTCCTAAAATGTATATGTATCCACAAGCCTGATTTTAACTCAAAATCAAACACTGTTGGCAACACAATACATGCAAGAATACCAGCTAACACAGCAAAGAAAAATCTAGGGGTGTGAATCTTTGTATTTAAAGCAATTTGATTTGATGCATGATTAATTAATTTCAATTTGATTGAAAACACTGTACAACAACTCGATTTTGTAACGGTAACTAGAGATGAGGAAGCGTTAGGAATTTAACTATTCCGGTTCTGATTCCTCTTAACGATTCTGGTTTCTTAACAGTTCCAGTAACAATTCCACTAGTTCTTTTAGTACTTTTGAGGAAGAATTATTTGACAATTAGAAATGGACTTACTGTCCTCAACAGTCTGATGCCAAATGATGAGATACTTTAAGACTTCTACAGAGCAGATATAACAAATCAGAAATAAACGTAATACAATTCTTGTAAAATGTGTGTTAGCTGACTTTTTAGTGACATATGTATCTAATAATGGATCCTAAATAGGCTTTATATGGACTGTATCTAAACAAAGAAGAAATGTGATGGCATATTTCATTCATTAATATTTATATATAAAATACCTTGTATTACAAATCTTGGGTATCTTTAATTAAACATATGAACAATCAGTCAGTAATTGCACTGCTTGATTAAAGTCTCACAGGTCTAAAGTCACATGACAAATTGAACAGTTCCAGAGACAGTTTAGACTGTTCTGTTGTCTAGTGTTGTAAGACTTCAATAGCTCTTATTTGATTTTGAGTTGGACGTACATAACTTGCACATCAGTGTGGGATTAATACTATACCAGACTAGACCTGAAGCATTGTATGTTTTGCGCTTTAGATTAAAAACAAAAACAAATCTGCTAATACGAGTCATCTTTTCAGCAATCAGACTTTTCTGGAAGCGCTGCATGTTTCGTGCTTTAGATTCAAAAGAACTGGCTCATCTAAATTGTTCTTTCAGGAATCGGACAATACTGGAAGCGCTCTCAGTTTTGTGCTGTACATTCAACAGAGCCGGCTCAAAAGTGTAAGTTGTTTGTGTGTTTTACGCTTTTGACCCAGTCAAACACTGTCAGAGTATTTCAGTACGGTGTTCCAGCTGCATCAGCGGAAAATTCACGCTGTTAGGGAACTGTTACTGGAACCAAAAGTCATGAAGATCATACAATTCAAAGAATGGAACTGGTTCTGAAAAAGAACTGGTTCTCAGTTCCCAACCCTAAGTGTAACACTGTACAATAAGGTTCCATTTGTAAACAAAATTAGTTCACACGAACAAACAATGCTTTACAGCATTTATTAATCTGATTAATGTTAAGTTCAACATATAGTAATACTTTTCAAAAGTTGTATATGTTGACATTAGTAAATTCACTATGAACTAACAACAAACAATTGTATTTCTAGTAACTAATATTACCTATGATTAATAAATGCTGTAAAAAAATATATTGTTTACTGTTAGTTCATGAGACATAATGCAATAACTAATGCTAACAAACAGAACCTTATTGTAAAGTTTTACCTTTGTAACTTTTTTAAAATGAATTTATTGTGTATACTTGCCCTAATTAAATTTTTAGTTGATTATTGACAAACAAAAATTATTTATATTTACAAGTCATATTTCAAGATATTGTTGCAGTGGCATCAAGATTTTTAATTGATCCATTGAGAAACATAAGGCATCAATTATTACACCTGTAGTTAAATCTGTACAGTGCTGATACTGACCTGTGTAGCGTTCTCTACTGAAGTGCTCGTGGCCTCTGATGTATCCTTGACAAAGTAATTGTCCACAATGTCAGTCTGTTTGTACTCCTGAAGACACACCATACAACGCATGACGTTCACTAGAAGAAAAACAACAGAAAGATTAGCGAAGTCTGAGCACTTAAAATAGAATGTCTTGACAATGTGAGCCAAATCAAAGAGTAATCAATCTTCCTGTATACTATACACAGGGGCGTCATGATATTATTTATTAATTTTCTTAACTGTGAGAGGCACCAGTAGAAGACCTGGCTCATTTTGTGCCGTCCAGGTGTTTTCAAACTTTTGATGCCAAGGACCCCCAAATATAACAATCACCTTGCGAGAGACCCTCTCATTTTTTTTTCTTTTGTGTATAAAGACCAGAGAAAAATAAATTTAAGTATGATATTATAAAGCCAATTTAAATAACTATCTTTTATATTGTTAGTGTACTTAAGCTCAAATAAATGATGAAAATATTATCTGTAGGGATGCACTGATGTTTCTAACAATTATTGACCAAATTAAAACCGTCAGCTATAACCATCAATATAAACCACTGATATCATCCATTGGTTTTTCATATTGGCGTTTGCATGCTTATCACCTAAGCATGAAAGCATGGATATGAAAAGTCAATGGTTTACTTATAATTACGTAATATATTGTGTTGTATTAATTGTATATGAATTTTTCTGTGTAATATAAAGACTAAAACAAAATCAGTAATAAAGCATGTCGAATTGCATACATTTGTAAAGTTCAATCATAATATGTAAAAAAAAAAAAAATTCTAATGAGTTTTTCTTGTATTGTGGCTCATACAATTTTGGCCAGTCATGTGTTTAACAGATTCAAGCCATGTTCAATGGAAATGATTTATTGTTAGAATAATAAAATAGCTCTTTCAGCTTATTAAGACATTTTTAAAGCACAATTTACAGCAGCAAAATAGTGATTTGATGACAGAATAAGGGGAGTAAGTGGCATATTATTAGTATCAGCTCGTTTTTGTTAAAATCGTTATCATATAGTCCAAAACTGTTCGGTGCCTTCCTAGTTATCTGGAAAATATTTAGCCTACTTTGTAGTATGCTGACAGTATATCTTTTTTTTCTAACCAATAATTGAGTAATGTTCAATGCATAACCATGAAGAGAAACATTTTGATTGTATGAACTTTTTTTCTTTATATAGCATATGTAGCATTGCAAAACTGCAACTGATCTTGACAGCTAGTGATCATCATTCACTTTCACTGTATGGAAAAGTGCATGTTTGACATTTTGAGAACTCTTGTGTCCTACAGGATAAAAGAAAAACGGATTTTACGGATTTATTTATTAATTGGAAGTTGAACCCAATATCGAATGTGCTAAATGGAGGACATATGTGTGTATGCACTTCTCATAATTGAAATTCTTTTTTGTTCATTAAAATACTCTGGTAAAGATACATTAGTAAATGTATGAATTAGTAAAACAAAAATCCCTTCAGTTCCATAATCAGGATGTGATTAATTCAGTCATAGAGCCGGCTAACACTAAACTGGAGTATTTTTATAATTACATTTCATTGTGACAATTTATTACAAAGGCTCAAAGTGAAGGAAAACATATGGCAAAAATAAATCTTCCTGTTGGAAATGTTCCATTTCTTACATTAAACACAGAATATTAATGCTGCATATGTCGCTATGACAACTTGTGCATTTAAAATCCAAAAGGAGATTAATAATTCATATGGTTCTTTTAGCCATCACCACCATGGACCACAATAACTATGAGTCTGCCCTTTGTGTGCATCATAAAAAAGCATTTTACCACAAAAAAATGCTCCATTCATAAATCTGATTTAATTTCATCTTAATCTAGTTTTAAAATTATATATGGTAGGATTGGAAAGGCCCCTCCCCCCCTTTGTCACATGCGACACCCCTCCCCCTTATCTCCCTGACAGCCCATCAATCCCCCCACATAACTGCAGCTAGAACCAGTGCAATCCAGTATAAGCCAGTTTGCACTGGCTCATACCGCTTTCAGACGGGTTTCCCTAAGCCCCCAGCTGCAAAACCCTGCTGATGATTGGCTGCTGAGAGCAGCTGTAAAAATACTGCACAGAGACACAGTTAGTATGTACTAATATTAACAGGAGGATTGCATGTCACATGCAATCCCCTGTAAAGCAATCAACATTACTGTTATTATTCACAATGACTGTTACAAACCACAGTATTTAATGTTTATAGATACAGTTGCATTTAAATTCAAAATGTACATGGGTTTACAAGACGGCATATATTTTACATCTGGCAAATCAGAATATTTACAATAGTCACATGATAGTACTAACAAACTACAGCATGTCACAGAAAAAAGGTTAGTTATGAGCTAACATTTCATAAATATACAGCAGTGGTTTATCTTTTTTAAAAAAAAAAAATGGTTGATCATGTTTAAATCTTGCTGAAAAGGGGATTCATGATGTGTCGTAGCAAATGGGCCAGACTGTTACAGTCTAGCCAATAATAACAGTTTCATGTCTAGATAGAAAATAAGCTTGCATAGAAGAAAGAGCTTGTTGAGAATTAACACGCAGCACATGGTAACTAGTTTTCTCAATTGGGTTACTGAGAGTCATGCTGATAAACTTCAAAGGGTGACATCATACATGTTTAATGAAAAATTTCTCCCCTGAGGTCCCATTTTTGTATTTATTTTTTTGCAATAAAAATTCCCAATTTTGTTTTTCAAGAGCATTGTACACACTTGCTCTAACGGTCCATATTTTTTCCTCTTCACATGTGAAATAAGAAACAGCTTTCTCAATTCAGAATCAGAATGAGCTTTATTGCCAAGTATGCTTACACATTCAAGGAATTTGACTTGGTGACAAAAGCTTTCATTGCACAAACAATACAAGACAGAAATAATAAAATGTATATAAAACTGTTATAGGAGATGGATGGCCTGAGGGAAAAAGTGGTTCCTGTGCCTGGCTATTATGGTGCTCAGTGCTCTGGGTAAGTGGGGTCCAAGGTGATTTTTCCAGCCCTTTTCCTCACTCGTATTATGTACATTTCTTGTAGGGTGGGAAGGGGAGGACCAATTATCTGCTTAGCAGTCCAAACTATCCATTATAGTTTGTAGTTTAACAGTTATTGAAGTCCAGATTGCTGATAGTAAAGGTGCTGGAAGTGAATTTCCCCAGTCTCACTAGCTGCCGATCCACTGACGGATAGAGGTGGGAACAGAGAGTTGGTTTAATTTAGAGAACAGCTGGAATAATGATGTTGAAAGCAGAACTAAAGTCCACAAAACGGATCCTTGCATATGTCCCTGGTCTGTCCAGTTGTTGCAGGATATGATGCAATCATCCACAGACCTGTTTGCTCGATAAGAAAATTGAAGCGGGTCCAGAAAGGGTTCAGTGATGTCCTTCAGATAGGCCAAAACCAGTCTCTAAAATGACTTCATGACCACAGACGTCGTAGTGATGGGTTTGTATACATTAAGTCCTTTGATCCTGAGTTTCATTGGGCCACGGATGATGGTGGAGCATTTGAAGCAACAAGGAACTTCACACTGCTCTAGTGATCTGTTTAAGAACTGTGAGAAGATGGGGGCCAGCTGGTCAGCACAGGACTTTAAGCAGACAGATGAAACGCTGTCTGGGCCAGATGCTTTCTTTGTCTTCTGTTTCAGGAAGACCCAACACACATCCTCTTCACAGATCCTAAGTGCAGGTTGAGTAGCAGTTGTTGTTTATATTTGTCAAATTAGGTGTGAGGTGTGAGACTGGGCTTTTCAAATCTACTGTAAAAACACATTCAGGTTGTCAGCCAGTTGTTAATTCCCTAAAGAGTTGGAGGTTGGTGTCATGTAGTTGGTAATATCTTTCAGGCCTCTCCATGGGTCATTAGCTGAAAACTTGTTTTTCAGCTTCTCAGAGTAGCTTCTCTTAGGCACTCTAATCTCCTCTGTCAGTGTGTTTTTGGCCTGATTGTACAAGATTTTATCCCCCACTTCTGTAAGCATCCTCTGGCCTGTCGAAGCTTTGAGTTTTGCTGTAAACCATGGTTTGTCACTGTTGAACATTAAATAAGTCCTAGTAGGAATGCACATATCCTAACAGAAACTGATATATGATGTCACAGTATCTGTGAGCTCACCCAGTTTGGTGTCTGCAGCCTCAAAAACACACCAATCAGTGCAGTCAAAGCAGGCTTGTAGTTCCAGCTCTGCTTCATTGGTCCAACTGTTTACAGTCCTTATTACAGGCTTCGCTGATTTAAGTTTCTGCCTGTAGGTCATAAGATGAACCAGACAGTGTTCAGAGAGTCTCAAAGCTGCTCAAGGGACAGAGCGATATATATCCTTTAATGTTGTGTAGCAGTGATCCAGTATATTTCTGTCTCTGGTGGGACACGTAATGTGTGGTCTGTATATTGGCAGTTAATGGGTGAGATTGGCTTTGCTAAAAGTAATGAGAATAAGTGAGTCTGGGTGTTGTTGCTCGGTGTCTGTGATCTAGTCAGCCAGCTGTTGCAGCGCTGTGCTCACACATGCTTGTGGTGGAATTTAAACACACCAGAATAAACAAGGGAAACTCCTGTGGCGAGTAGAAAGGCTTACAGTTAATAAAGAGTGTTTAAAAATTAGGACAGCACATCTTCTTTAATGTCATTACATCTGGTGACTCCAACCAGGTCTCCTAAGCAATCAAATTGGCCCAGTTTGCTAGGGAGGGTAGAGTCACATGCGGTAACCTCCTCGTGGTTCATAATATAATGTGGTTCATTCTCGGTGGGTCACGTGGTGAGTTGAGTGTGGATGAGTGGATGCCGCGGTGATGGCGTGAAGCCTCCACACACGCTATGTCTCCGTGGCAATGCGCTCAACAAGCCACGTGATAAGATGCGTGGGTTGACAGTCTCAGAGGTGGAGGAAGCTGGGATTTGTCCTCCACCACCCGGATTGAGGCGAATCACTATGCGCTCACGAGGACTTAAAAAGAGCATTGAGCATTTAAAATTGGGTGAAAAAAATATTTTGTTACATCTGTACACCAACTTTCATTGATGTAAAAGCATGTTCCACCACCCCAATAACTCAGTGATGCGATACACTCTGAACAGCTTGAAGCCCGGCAGACAAAATGCAGTGTCTGCAATGGCTTCACTCAACCAGGTTTCTTTGAAACACAAGGCAGCAAAGCTTGAAAAGTCCTTGTTTGTACGGATGAGAAGTAGTTCGTCCATTTTGTTAGGAAGAGAGCGGATATTTGCTAGATGAATACTCAGCACTGTTCGTAGCGGTGGGTAAAGCCCTATTCAGACAAGAATCACTTTATATGGGGATGTGGGTTAATGTAATCAATTACAGATCTTCTCAGTCATTTTAATCCCATGCGAATTGGTCATGTCAGTCATTTTTCCAGACTTTTTTTTTTGGTTCTCACGCAGGTAGAAATTTTTATTTTACCTACTATGAAACACCCTGTAAAAGTAACTCCTGGTAACAGTAATCTAATGCAAATTGTAATTGAAAAATGTTAGTAAAAAGCTTGTAAACCTGCACTTTAAATAATCGCCATTTCGTAAGATCTCAAGAGTGTCTGAACTGGATGTTGGTCAAGAGAAGATGCCAGAAAATGTAAGATGTGCTTCACAACTTCAGATAACGCTGGCTGTTGTGTTTGGACTTATGCATGTTTTTCTCAAGCTTTTTTATGCTATTGAGTGTTAATTTACCCATGTAAAAGAGAAACGAGAAACTTTTGATTATGAATTGAGCAGAGTGAGCACGGGAAGTTGTGTTGAGCCCCATGTTTTGAACATAAAATTATATAGTGTAGAGATTATCCATATTTTTAATTCAAGATTGTAATATAAGGTTTACAGGCTTTTTAATGTCACCAGTTCTGTTGCATTAAGCCAGTTATTCCAATCAATTTCTTATGATAATCACAGACATAATATATGGTCATGTTTAATATTTCCTGCATATTTAATCAGCACAATATACATTTTCTAATAGGTCAGTTATGCATGACAACAGTGTGTAAATGCTGTAGACACACCCATGTCTGCTTATCCCTTGAGAATTGATGGTAAATATTACAGATGTTGGCAGAAATAATACAGGACATATATGAATACGGACATATTTCCAAAGAAATGAATCCCATCTGAATAGGGCTTAAGACAGATCTGAAGAAAGGAATTACATCAGTGCTGAATAACTAGAATTTCTTGACCCTACAGTAGTCCCACCGCAAAATGACATCATAGACAAATTTAGAAAATCAAATAATATATATTCTTAAAAATAAATCTATTTTTTTTTTAAAAAAAGTGCTTAAAACAAACGTTTCACAATTTTTCTATTAAACGTCTTAAGTGCATGCTCCTGTTTAATTCCATTGTAAGTGCCTTAATGTATTCATAGATTTAGCTTCTTTATAAATTATTGAAGGGAAAATGAAAATCAATTTCTGTGGTACATCGACATTATGCCACAAGTGCGGTTGACAGAGCTTAACTTGTATTGAACCCAGAACATTCCTTAAAATGGCTTCTGACAAAGAGAAATGGATTTTAGATAAACGGTCAAAACAAACCACTGGGAACAAGGCTTCTGTTGCGAACAAAATACGTCAAACTACTTTAACCAAAACATAATTGGTAAAAACAGTATATTTTGAAAAAATGAGCAAATATCAAAATTATCTCTCAATCCTTCACAGAGCAATGACTAACGTTAGTTCTTTATTTACATCTTGTTAATTTCCATCCTGTTATGTGTCTTGCCATTGTGTAAATAATCAAGCTATAGTTAATCAAATTTAAGCAGCGGAGCTTGACCAGAGAATATTTCTAAAAGTGAGGTTAGTCTGGAGATTAAAAAGTACTGCATAACAATAATTACTCTGAAACCACTCCATCCATCCATCCATTAGCAGTCAGGTGGGAAAAAAGAAAACAAACAACTATCTTTGCAAGAACTGATTTTCACACAAATTTACCTTCAGGCTAACAGAACGAAAAAGTACAGACCTGAAGTATAAAAAACAATATCACCTTACAATATGATAAAATATGCTTCAGTGTGACAGAGTTTTTGATTAAATATGGAAACACTGACCTGAAGACATTCTGTTATAACTGTGAAGAGATTTCTTTCTGTTGTTTGCATAAAAGTCTAGAAAGAATGGATAGCCTCTGGACTTCAAATATGCATTAGTATTAAATTATATGGGTGCATTTTGTCACTACGGTCATGATATAAAGTTTGTAAAACAGTCAAAGAAAAAACAAAAACGTATACATGCTGCAGCATTAATGCTGAATATTGAATTAATTATTTAAAGGGATAAAAAAAAAAAAAAAAAAATTTAAACATTTTCTAGGGATATGCAAATCTACCAATTTTTATTATCGACTAGTCAGTTGGTTGTTTGAACAACTAGTCAACGTTAAGGATAATAATGTATAATTTGGCTCCGCTATGTTCACGTGACCCCTATCAGATAAGTTTCAGAGATATATACAGATGCTAAGCACAGCACTTCAACAAGGTAACAAATGGCTATTCAACTATTAAATAGGCTAAATATCTATAACATCTTATTGCACAAATCAAAGTAAATAAAGTAATAAATAAGAAAGGCTCCAATACACTAAACCGCTGTTGCACATCCTGAACACAGAATGACAAGCTTCAATGTAAAACATTCTTCAGTGCATTCAAAAGTGCAGAATGCAGGTACACAGGTACATTGCAGGTGCAGGTAAAAAGCAGAATATTTAACGTCCAACAGTGATAGTCTTTAAATGTATTATTGATTCTGGCCAAATTGGTTGGCCCGGTTTCTGATTTATTTTTTCGATTGACAATTTTTATTGATTCACATTTTTTAACATAGAAAAACAAAACATTTACACAGACCTGGCTGGAGTCCCTCAGCAAGTCCTGGATTTGAACTCACGACTCCAGGGATGGTAGACAGCATCTTTACTCGCTGAGCTACCAAGGCCCCAAGATGCAGCATTTATTTTAGATTGACAATTTTTATTGATTCACATTTTTGAACATAGAAAAACAAAACATATATACACAGAATCAACATTAACCCCCACAATTATCCCTCCCAATCCCCAAACCCACCCTGGCCCCCAACAACATCCCAGTGGCCGTACATTATAGACACACACAAAAAAATAGAAAATATATAATAACCAAACATCCATAAACGGCAGATATCTGCCCCATTTCCAAGTTAACCTTGCCCAAAATGTTGAACAACATTTTCAAAGGATTTCAACACCCCACTATCATATAGGTCACCGAGTGTAGTATCCCCAGCAGAAAGGAGAGTTATTAATACATAATTTGGGGTTCAGCCATAAACTTGAGGCAACATTTAAATAAATGTCAGAATTAAACAATGACACTTTTGTCCATACCAAGTGCAAATGCGAGATAACACGGTGCAATTTAGCTTTTTCCGGGTTAGTTTGATAGAAAGGCTTTGCAATGGCAAAACTTGCTGTGAATAGTATACCCAAATACTTAATGCCCTGTTTGGACTACTGGAAGGCGCATGGCTGAAAAGCCGTTATCGGGTAGTACACTGTCAGAGACAAAGCTTCGGATTTAGACCAATGGACATAGAAAAGGAATTAATAATTCTGTGGAGGCAAGGCACAGATCTAGTAGGGTTGGAGGAGAATAATAAAATATCATCTGTGTAAACCAGGAGTTTATGCGCCATACCTCCCACCACCACCCCTGGAAAATCATCTTCTTTTCTTATCGTGGCTGCTAAAGGTTCCAGGGCAAGACAGAACTATTATGGGGAAAGAGGGCAACCCTGCCGGGTGCCCCTATCCAGAGTAATATCATCTGAAATGAATCAATTTGTTTGTAACGCTGCCACCGGGTGTCTATAAAGTAACTTAATCCATCCAATAAAAATCTTTAAAAAATAATACCATTCAACCATATACCATAAAATGGTCAAATCACGTTTCTTTCAGCTTCGACTACTAGCAAAGGTAAAATCTATTCTGTCTTTTAAAAATGTTGAAAAAGTAATTCATGTTTCTGGGCTGAAATCTAGGCTGGATTACTGTAACTCACTGGATTTTGGGATTAGACAGTCAGCTCTATCCCGCTTGCAGATAGTTAAAAATGCAGCTTTTAACTAGTACTACAAAAACGAGCTCACATTGCGCCGGCTTTAAGTTCTTTGCATCGGTTGCCTGTGCGATAGAGTAAAATTCTTCTTTTCTTAAATTCTTCTTTTAGTGTTTAAATCTCTAAATGGTTTGACGACTCCTCATCTTTCAGATTCGTCCTGTATTGTCTCTCCGGTCGTCCAACCAGAGATTTTTGTGCATCCCGAAGTCGAAGCTGAAATGTAGGGTGAAATGTGACGGTGCCTTTTCAGTAGCGGCACCCAGATTGTGGAATGCTCTGTCCTTCTGTATTAGATCTGCAACATCACTATCGATTTTTAAATCTAAGATAAAAACCCATCTCTTTGATTTGGCATATAATCAATGAGGAAGTTTTATTGCACTGTATTTTAGTAATGATATTGTATTGTCTAAGTGTTCTGTTTTTTTGTGCAGCACATTGATCAACCCTGGTTGGGTTTAATGGTGCTATATAAATAAAATTGTCACTGACATATCAAACGCCCTTTCACCATCAAGTGAGATAGCAACCGAAATCTGATCATTCGCCACTAAAAATATTTGCCTAATGTTAAACTGGCATCACACTAGCAGACTTGGGTGGGGGTGGTGTCAAACTTGGTGACTGTTGTTGCTGATCTTTTCCTCCCTAGACGGTGAGCCTGTCACAAACTGTTAAAAACTGAGAAAAGATGTCATATTTAATGACTGCCTTTTGACTTTTCGCAACGCTTTACTGTCATGCCCTATTTTCACACCCAATCAACATGAAGCTTTTAATACACAGGTATTTTTCAATATGACACCAAGAGTCTTCAGCATCTGTTATGTAAGGTTGTTTGTTAAAGACATATACTATTGAGAGCGCGTAGCAAAAAGCAAATATAAAGCGTGTGTTTACATTATATATAAAAATAATACAAGACCAGACTACTACAAGTAAAAGTTTTAACACATTTATTGTCACGCTGTGCAAAGATCTGGGCAGCAGAAATGTTTTTCTTTTAATGGTCGGTCATATGACATATTAGATATGTCATACAAACATAAGTGTTAACTCAAAAGAGCAAAAAGCTTCTCCTCCAAATGCACGGACCACAAGAGCTTTCCAGGGTTTTTCCTGCATAGAGAATTACTAGGCGGCCACCTCCGTCAAATTTCGTGCCGCCTCAAAACTCTGGTGGGTGTCTTCGTGGAAAACACTAACAAATGTTGCACTCGTTGGATTGTCATTTGGAGCTACAAATCTCGGCAATAATAATAAAATAATTCCATTGTCGAATAGTCGCTTGATGTCATTTAACATAACTTGAGATCATATAAAACTATAATAATGTCAAATGAGATGGGATGAGCGCTGCAGCTCGAGTGTCTGATAGAAACACAGATCACAGTTTGGCGATATATCTTTATTTCATCCTTAATTGAAGTTATATGGGAGCGTGACATGTAAATAAGCACAAACTTCAAAACTGTTATTCTCGGTGCGGTCAGAGCTGCTTCAACCAGTCACGGAAGAGACCCAATCTGAGCGGGAGTCGAGACCAGGAGAGATTTAAAGTTCTGCCGTCTGATACGTACTCTAATACGGAGATGCTCGTCTCTCACCCCCGCTGTCTGCAGCTTGCAATGTGTTGCATCATTAATAAGATCATCATGATAAGATCTTATGTGAAAAATAACACTAAAATGACAACAACAATAAAATGTGTGTGTGTGTGTGTGTGTGTGTGTATATATATATATATATATATATATGTTTTGGATTGACAAATGCTAATCAATAATAGTCTTATGGCTCAAATGTTTAGTGTTCAGTGACTAAAATATCAATATGACTAAATGTTACAAAAATGTCAACAGATTTCATTGACTAAAACTACATTAAAATGCCCAGACTTTGTCAGCTAAAACTTGACTTAAAAAATAAAATAAAAAATAGGATACGGTTGACTAAATATGATCAAAACTAAAAAGGACATTTGACACAGGATTAAGACTAAGACTAAATTAAAAAACAGCTGACAAAATTAACACTAGCATTCAGTTGCCAGGTCATTAGAAGTGTATTAATGCAAAGCCAAAGTTTACGTGTTTTTAACGTCACTTTTTTGATCAATATGGTACCACCTCCACCTCATTTTGAGCCAGGAAAAACACTGGATGGCATGCTTTTTCTGCAGGAGAAAAAAATTAAATGCTAACGTCCTCCTGGAAAAAACACAGTTTTCTACATTAAATGCACTCATTGCTCGCAAGTGATTAACATCTCCCGCTGAGATGCTAATGTGCACTCCATCTCCCTCCATCTGGCCGGTGATTATGTTAATGAAGTGAACACCTGAAAATAATTGGAAGAATCGGCTAGTGAGACGCTGGCTTTAAGCATCACAAATCGAGTTGTTCGGAGTCTACTAATGCGATGCTAGCTTTAGTTTGCCACCTAAGCACATCCCTGTAATTAACTTACCCTCATGCTTTTCTAAACATGTATGACTTTATCTTACAGTTACAGTTAATAGTCACCATGCACTTTCATTGTATGGAAAAAAGATGCAATGAAAGCGAACTGAAGGCTATTCTGCCTTTGTGTTCCTCAAGAAAAAAGCATGTCATGGTGGATTTAGAACAACATGAGGATGAATAAATGATGGTAGAATTTAAATTTTGGGGTGAACAATCCTATTTAATATTAAAATGTCAGATGCACCCTGGCGCAAATAGTGGCAGATAATATTTGCACCTCAATTTAAATGCATACATTATAGGGTTATTTCTTTTCTGCAGTTCCATCAGACTATTGAGGTGCCATTCTGGGCTTTGTGGCAGGTGCCATTATCACCTGGATGCAAATAGCCAATCAGTAAAAATAAATAAATAAAAAAAATATATGCATACACTGCTCACATATTATAATGCAACTTTTAAGGAAATATATTGCAAACCTCAATGCCAAAGCAAAGCATGTACATCAACAACAATTCAGACTGCTCATTGTATCACATCTCCATTGATCCAATAATGACACAAAACAGACTGTGATCGTGTTGTTTGGATGTGTCCTATGTTTGGATCCCGCCGTGTTAAAACAGTTCATACTTCACAAACACAAAGTGTTCACCACAGGGATTTCAGAAATCACTGCCTCTAATCTGATTAAATGGCAAAAAATTAAGCATTTTGGGTATTTGGGGACGACATAAGAATGCATTGTCAAAGAAATCTGCTATGAATGTTAGCCAAGTTAAGCATGAGAACAGGATTTTGTGTGGGGGAGGTCAGAGGCCATGACCCCTGGATTACCACTTCCTGTGGAGCGTTAGCTTATTCCAAGTAGCCATGTATTTGAGCACTAAATTAAAAGCTTTATTTATAGGTCAGCACCAAACATGATCATCAATACTTAAAAACTATGGGATCAAAAGAGTGTAACATTTGTGCGATGACCTGATGCCCGCGTGTGAATGGAGATGTTAGGCAGAATGTTAGTCTGCACATAATAAAATGGTTTATTCCAGGGTTTTTGCAGTAAATGGCATTCTGAAATGTCATGTAAGCATGAATGCAGATTTCCTTACGCTGCTTAAGGGATTAAGAGGAAGCGGTTAAAAGAAACTTAGGTTTCTCACAGAGAACACGGCTGAAACGCATAAGCGGCATTCTTACAGGGTTTTGAAGAGTGCGCATGTGCGTGAACAGACTAGATAACAAACGTCAAAGGATGGAGCCCAACAACAAGTCAACACAGCGGAAAGAACTCAACATTTTGGAACTACAAGTGGGAAAAGCACATAATACACCCATTTACACATCAATGTAAAGTTTCAGCAGTCCCTCATGTTCATGTATATGCACTCAAGTACACTGGGGGAGTCCCGGAGTTTCATGTAAGAGGGAAACCCCACTATATCAGGCTATTCTGCTGTAGGTCATGACAGAAAGTTAAGGCAACAAACTCAGCAACAACTCTGGAAATAGAGAAAAGCAATGGCGAATAAAATAGCAAAGTCTTCATTGGATGCCATGTTTGTTATTTACACAAGCGTCACAGCAAAATTACATTGTTGTGGAGAAAGCTAACTACTGAACAAGCCTCACGTATACTGGGGTAAAGAGAAAGCCCGTAACACAGTCCATGTAAACGCATTCGTCGATTTTGAGTAGCTTTATCACAATAAACTGCTTTCTGGTGTCCATGTAAACAGTCACTTTCATTGCATCTTTTTTTCAAAACAATGAAAGTGAATGGTGACTGATGAAGTATTTCCTTTTGTGTTCAATGTAAAAATGAATATCATACGGGTTTGTGTAAACATGAGGGTGTGTAAATGTGGACAGAATTTTGTATTTTTGTTTGGTTAACTAACCTGTAAGTTTGTCCACTGGAAAAGCCCCTGATAGGTAAAATGTGGTTGTTTAATAGGGGAGGTCACAAATATAGATTTTCCAATGCATCACAATCTTCCTTTGAATGATCTCGGTATCAACTCCTAAATCCCCAAATCGATCTTTTACTCTGCGCAAACATCTACTACAGTGATAGGAAATCACTTGCATTTGCAACCAAATTATGCGCTTTATGGCTAAAATGTTTATAATTGGCAACTGGGTGGTAAATGTTTACATTTCACTCACCAGTAATTGTGTAGGATAGTTGTGATGTATTCAGCAGCGAGATCCTTTTATTTTGTATTGAGAGGAAAATTATTTGTGTAATGTGCGTACAAAGACAAAATTTTTAATACCATTTGTGTTCACTAAAGACAGTTGTTGATCAAAAATATCAATAAATAAAGATTTAATTCTAATCATGCATGGCATAGATAAGATAAAACTATTCGAGTCATCTCTCTTTAACATGCACTCATTTACAGAAATGCCGGTTTTCTTAAAGGGTACCGGTTTTAGCATGCATTCAACAATTAACGTAAATATTTGTAAATGGTATAAATTATGCAATTAAACAATGAACATGTAACAAAAATAAAATATGAAAGATAGTATCTTACTTATTGATTAAACAAATGTATTTTTAGATATTTAAAATGCCAAAATGTGACCAAAACAATGAAAAACTAATCAATTATATACAGTAATTAGTCAAATTAATATTTTCGTAATGTACCAAGGTAGAAGGTACCCTGTATAATTAACAGTATTATCTGAGAGATCATTTCTTTCAGATGTAAGCAAAAGGGACATAATAACTGAAATACACCCATATGAATCAATATCGAATCGGAAAATTTGTATCAATACTCAGAACTTTTGTTTAATTAGAATAACATTTTAATTAGACTGATTGACACCTGACACATAACAGTCTCTGGCTACAAAATCTATACATTTTACTCTTACACTATTAGGCAAAACTGATGGTTTTGACATGCTTGACAGGGAATCAGTCAGTAGTATGTAAAGGTCGGTTAGGGAGTCTATCATCTATGCACATGTATAACAGTCTGCTGTATTTACTTAACTTCACATGGCTCGCAGTTAGGAAGAATGTTATATTATTTACAGCCTCAGTCAACATTCACTTTCATTGCATCTTTTCTCTATACAGTGAACAGTAAAATATGCTGTCTTTGTTTAACATCTTATTTCATGTTGCAGACAAGAAAGGTTTGTAACAACATATGGGTGAGTATTGTAATTTTTTGGTTGAGCTATCCCTTTATAGGCTCTGACAGCAATCGGAGTACTAAAATACTGCAATCAGTGGGTTTTAAAAGCCTAATAATTGCATGAGGGGAAAACACCAACACTCATAATGTGTGATCTCACATGAGTGTGACTGCACATTCAATCCAGTCTTCACTTGATGCCAACATATGTAAACAAGGCTGAGTAATATAGGGACTGCACTGAAATAGTTCCGTTCCCTTTTTCCAAACTTACCAATATGAGTGTCCTGTCCATGGGGGCCCTGCACAGGGACGGTGATCTTTCGCTCCGGCTGAGGGATGCACTTCAGACAGAATGAATGCAGACAGGGCAGGAGTTTGGGCTCACACTCGCGATTCTGGAGACTCTGTTTACATACAGCGCACGTATCCAGCAGGTTTATCGGGGCGGCAGGGGTTGAGGAAGAAGATGCTGGTGGTGGTGGTGGTGGTGCTGGCGGAGGCGGCGACATCTCGGTGGTGAGAGCGGGTGATGCGCCAGCTGTGGTGCTCTCCGCTGAGGAAGAGGAGGACGAAGGTGGTGGTGGTGGCGGTGGCGGCGGCTCATTACTCTCGGCATTCGGGATCTCGTCTGGAGCTCCGCTGCAGCTGTTGCTAGTGCTGGATGTCGTTAGCGCTTGGGAGACGGTCTCCTGAGGTTTGAGCTCGTTCCCTTCATTTTTATGGTCCGCGTCGATTAAAATGACAGTGTCTTGCTCCTTCGTGCCGCCGTCTCCATTTTCTCCACCTGCCGGAGCTTCAACCTCCATGTTGGCGGAGCTCTCCGTACAGTCTTGGCCTTTGTTGTCCGCCATCTTTGCTCCTCTTTGAACCGCCTGACGTTCGAAGCGCTCAGAAAATTCGATGGCTCTGACGTCATCGCGTCGCTCTCGTGTTCGTCACAGAGCTTGTGAGGTTATTCGATAACGAGCTTTCTTTTGAAGCGCAATCATTTAAATTAGTATGGACAATATTATGAAATATTATAATTATAAAGTTTTATTAAAGATAAATTATTACCATAATATGATTGGATATTGACGTTGTCGCTTTTTTATAAGTCATGTACTAACTGTCATGTTCTTGAACATCAATAAAAAATACAATTTCAAATCCATCTTTTAATAATTTAAATCTAAAGGAAGTTATTACAAACGTCAAAACGGTAAAATACATATAGTTTCAAAATTATAGCCACAAGATATAATTATTATATGTGATAAAATTATTTTAGTGTGATATAATCGCTTATTAACATGGTCTCTGTCAAGTTTTATCCAGTACCGGGATTAGAGAGTTTTGTTGTCATGAAAATAAAGTTGTAATATTAGATATTACTTTACACAGATAAGGTTAGTAAGCGATTTTATCACACTGAAATCACAAAACACACAATAATAACGTCTTGTGTGTTTATACTTTTGTGTATTTAAGCATTTATTGACTGGCCCCATTCACTTCCATTGTAAATGCCTTGTAACGTAGTTTAGTTTTTTCAATAAAGGAGGGTCGAGTCTAAAAGATTGTTTGTTGAAATCATAATGCCACAAATGTTGTTAATTGAGCGTAACTTGTATTGAACCTGGAATTGAACAATTAAATGCGAAGGAACTCGAATCGTCTGCAATATTCAAATCACTGGGGAGTCTGCACTATTTTGGGGGAAAGCTAAGAAGAAAGCACTTAAGCAGCTAAAAATATGCCACCACTGCTTCATTTAAAGGTGCACTCTGTAACTTTTGTCTTTGTGTCACCTAGCGGCTTGGATGCAGCATAATTTAAAATCAATAGTTTTCAGTTTCAGATGCCATTGTATTATTTTAGTTTTCACAGTCAGCCATGACTAATTTAATCAATGAGTGAAAGTGTCAAATAACAGGACAGCTACTGAGATTAAGCGAGTAGTATTCGGCTGGTCATGTGATTCTAACATGGCCGCCCCCATGTGCGGACCCTCTCCATGTAGAACAAAACAGCTTTTATAAGGTTACTGATATGACTGGAGTCTTTGTTTTAATGCGAGTGGTCATTATTTCCTACATATATATTGCAAAATTACTTGAGTCTTTAGGAGTTAAACTTTCTTAATAAGAAAAAAATTACTAGGGGGCCTTGGTAGCTTAGCAAGTAAAGATGCTGACTACCACATCTGGAGTCGCAAGTTCCAGGGTGTGCTGAGTGACTCCAGTCAGGCTTATTAAGCATCAAATTGGCCCGGTTGCTAGGGTGGGTAAAGTCACGTTGGGTTAACCTCGACGTGGTTGCTATAATGTGGTTCTCACGCTCAGTGGGGCACATGGCGAGTTGTGCGTGGATGCTGCAGAGAATAGCGTGAGCCTCCACACACGCTGGGTTTCCACGGTAACACGCTCAAAAAGCCACACGATAAGATGCATGGACTGACTGTCTCAGAAGCGGAGGCAACTGAGATTCGTCCTCCGAACCCAGATTGGGGCGAGTCACAACGCCACCATGAGGACTTAGAGTGTATTGGGAATTGGGCAAGCCAAATTGGGGAGGAAAGGGGAGAAAATTCACAGAATGCACATTGTGAAAGTTGTTTTGTACAAATTGAGTCCATGTAACTCAAAACAGGAGTTAAAGTTAACCATGTGATAAATGTGCATATGAAGTACACAATTTTGTAACTATACCACATTCTACCCAATTGAGGTCCCTGCTGCCAATTTAACATACAGGGAAGGGCAATAATTCAAGATACATGTATTTGAAATACAAAATATTTTGTACTTTGTATTTTAAATTCTTTGAAAAAAATCAAATGTAATTTGGATCTAATACAAGTTTGCTATTTATGTATTTTCAAAATACATACATTAATTTGTGCCTGTCTTTATTAGGCAGCTGATTTCCTGTATCAAATTCAGGCATGCCCCCCAACCCCAACTTTCATGCACACGAGCTGCAGATGTCAGAGAGAATGGCTCCATCTGGCATTGGGTGAGCAAATTTTCTGCGTTCCTGCAGGGAAATATTGAGTAAGATACAGTGAGGATGTTATGGTCGATTCTACTTGTTGCAAAAAAAAAAAAACATAATAATTGCTGGCAATCGTTATTTTATTTCCATTAAAATATTAAGGTAGCTATGATACTTCTCACCAGCCAATGCAATGCATGTCAACAGTGAGGAAATCAAAACTAGTCAGCAGCCCCAGCTAGCAAGCTTGTCTAACTATCATTAGCTAGATCGCTAGCTTACACGCTAAAATGGAACATCATTCAGATTTGCCTTCCATTAACATGAAGGAATAAAAGAGCACTGGCAAGGGGAAAATAGCACTAGCACTAAACTAAGCTCTAGGTAGTCAGTCTTGCTAGCTAATCAGTTGTTGGCGTTAAAGTGGCGTCTCACTAGCTGATTTTTCCAATGATTTTCAGGTGTTAGCTTCATTACCATAATCACTGGCCAGGCAGAAGGAGACAAAGCAAGCATTAGCCTCTCAGAGAAGTGTTAATCACTTGACAATCGGGACTGCATTCTGAGTTAATGGCTTCAAAGTCTGAAAAAATGCATCCGTTTTGTTTGAAAAATTATTCTGTGACTGAGGTGGGGTCTTGTGTTCTCGTCAAGTGACCAATGAGCTTCTTAGCTTACTTATGTGGCAGAAAAGAGAGAGCGACCTACATGACTGTGAGAACAGGTACTTTTCAATGCAGAAATTATGTAAAAGCAACTAATGATGGATAAAAATAACCACAACGTAAATTTCCCAGTTTTGGGCCATTTTAAAATATAAACTTGCGAAAGCCGACTGAACCTGCATTTGGAGAAGCTTATTGCTCTTTGGAATCAACAATTATGTTTGTATGTGTTACGAGGAGGAGGACATGGCCGGGCCATGATGCGCTGAGTCAACTAATCAGCATGAGAGAGAGATAAAGGGTAGCCGGAGACACCAGTTCGGGAGAGAGAGACACACACAGCCGCTGTGTGTGTGTGCATCTATGTAGTTAACGTTGTTTTAAGTTGACTTTGTCATTAAAGTTTAAGTTAAAGTGTTCTGCCGGTTCCCACCTCCTCCTTGGCCATCCTTTACCAGGTACAGTATGTCATATCTAATGTCAAATTATGACAGACAATAAAAAAAAAAAAAATTTCTGCTGCCCATATCTTTTCACAGAATGACTATAAATGTGTAATGTGTTACCTTTTAAATGTAATACATATATTATTTTATAAAAAGTAAACAGAAGCTTATACAACACCTATTGATACCTCATTGAATGTACAATTTTACATTTACTTTAAAGATACAAAATACTGTCTTTTATTTTGATATGAA
This sequence comes from Moxostoma hubbsi, assembly GCA_032164185.1. Taxonomy (NCBI): domain Eukaryota; kingdom Metazoa; phylum Chordata; class Actinopteri; order Cypriniformes; family Catostomidae; genus Moxostoma; species Moxostoma hubbsi. The sequence goes on from JAVLUX010000018.1 coordinate 8,911,044, forward strand.
ACTGGGTTATTTTGTATTTTTATTTTAAATGCATTTTCATGTATTTGTGCCCATCACTGGTAACATATCTACAAGAATTTCATCTTTATCCATTTACAGGCACATTGGTAGAAACATCTTGTTGACTGAGAAACTGAATAAAGAAAGTCATAATTTTATTGTGTATCTTAAAAGAAATATTACAACTGGAACATAAAAAATATTGCCTAAAGGTCTGTCATGTAACCACATTACAGACAACAATTGACAAAAGCCACAAGAGCTTTGCAAAAAAGCTATATTGAACTATAACGAAGCATTCAGTGAACATACGAAGGTGGTTTCCAGGTGGATTAATGGTCTTTTGATGCAGAATTAACACCTGGGCTACACCAGCATTTAATCTGTTTGCACTAAAACACCATAACCTGTTTTCCTTGTATTAAGATGTCTCCCTCTTCATCGTGAGAAACAGAACAAAAGAATTATTTAAAAAAGAAAATGTCACACTTTGGTAGAGTGATCATTTGCTAGTCCAAGATCAGCAAAAGTTTTAAAACTGTGTTGAACTGGCTTCATAGTTTAATATTCCTGTCGAATATTCTCTTTGTTCTCGTCGCCCTGTTGTTGTTTCATCTGTGCCACTTCGTTCTCCAGCTGTACGATGGCACGCTCAATCTCATAGTTCTTACTTACAAGGGACACCCAGCTGCGAAAACAAAAACAATCAGTCAAAACAATCGAGTTCAGTCAACTTATTGAAATAAACTTTGGTTAAGACAGATTGACAGATATGTTAAAACAGGAATATACTTAATGCAGTACTGACTTTGACTCAAGTTCTCGAAGTTTGGCTCCTCCAGCTAGCTGATCATTTTTGCGCTGCCAGTTCAGGTCCTGTATCTGTTTTCTGGAAGGAAATAGAAACGCACCGTAAAAAGCAAACCCATTATTATCAACAGGTGCGGATTAATGCACAGGCTTACATAGGCTGTAGCCTAGGGGCCCCACGTGTGCAGGAGCCAGACCTTTTTTTTTTTTTTTTTACTTCAGCGCAAACAAAAAAAGACCCTCATTGGCCCATAAGAAACATTTTTTTTTTTTTTTTTTAAATAAGCAGGTAATTGGATAGATGTGACTTGGGTCACATCTGTCCAATCAGCTGCTGGTCAAGTCACTGTTATTGCTAGACGGCATAGCGGCAAAATGTCCGAAAGAAAGTACGATAGTGGAGCACAAAAATGGAAAATACAAAGATTAAAGGAATAACGTGACCAAGATATACTGAAAAAAAAAAAAAATCCCTAAATTTACTGAATACTTCAAAATCTTCGCACAGGAGCAGCTAATCTGCATAAGAAATATGCAGGTGATCTAGCAGGATTTTGCGGATGAAATTGGACAATTTATGTCATGTAAACGAGAAAACAAGGACACCTCAGCAAGGTCACTGCTGCAATTTGTAAGTGCAAGGAAACTACAATCAGTGTTTCCAAATATTGATACAGCATGGCTATTTATGACTTTGCCTGTAACCAACTCCAACGGGGAGCACTCATTTTCAAAACTGGGACTAATTAAAAACAGACCGAGATCCACGATGGGCAGGACTGGTAATCTGGCATACCGAGCATTTTCCTGGTGTGCCGACGCACTTTGGGGCCGATCAGGGGCGGACTGGCCACCGGGAGCAGGCCGGCTGAGATTTGTGCTGAATGGGCCGCCATAAGCTCAAATGAGCCACCGCGTTATGCATAACGGACAACAAAACGGTGCCGCGATATGCAGAAAATGATAGCGAAAAGTTTTTGGGGGACAGCCCCCCCCCCCAAGTTTTGGGCAAGTTGCAATGTAAAATTCTAGGCCGATTTATCTTCCCTGTCCAGATGGAACAAAACCACCTGTCCCAGATGTCCATTGAAAATGATGTTCTATTTTAACAGCCTCAAGGTAGGAATATGCAACAATATGTACATATTTATTATTGTGCTCCCGTTTCATTATTGCTGTTATAATAACAGTGTTATTATTTGCTGCTGGTGTTTTAATGATGGCTTTGTTTTATACACAGTTTAATGTATTGCACTGTGGTTTGTGTCCCAGTAATAATGTTGTGATTTTGCCTCAGTAAAACAGGGTGTTTCTGCACTGCTGTACCTGCCTGTTGGTTTATAAAGCTAAAAGCGGTTACCAGCTTGCAGCTGAACTGAGAATGCAGGGAATTCTGTTGCTTTGCTGTTTATAGTTACATATTTCCTTTGTAATCGTTTTGTGGCTATGGTGGCAGAGGGTAATATCTGGCATTCTTTCCACTTACATCTCTGTTAGTTTTGGTTGTAGTGCCGGTGTTTCTTGATCATAATTTAAGGGCTGCTTCTAAGCAGCCTTGTGCTTGTTTGTAATGTTCAATTTCTCATTTAACTTATGTTTTGGTAATTTTCTTACTGTGGTGGTCCACCACTTTAAGGAATATGGAGGAAACACTGTAGTATTGGCTGTCTCAATGCGTGTGTGTATGCCAATTCACCTTACTATTTGCGTGTGGACCATGTATGGCACTAAATACATTTTTCCAATGATGATGGGGGGGGGGGGGGGGTGGCTCACACAAAGAGCAGCCTAGGGGCCCCTGACCACCTTAATCTGCCTCTGATTATCAAGCTATAAATACATAACTGGAATGTTTTAGTGTTAATGTCTAAATTAACTAATGAATTAAATAAGATTCCCAAATTGTGCAAAGCTCCTATATTTAACATACACCGATACAAAGAACAGTACTGACATATGTTACTCACCTAACCTTCTGCAGTTCCTTTTGTGCATTTTCAATCATCAAGGCCAAATTACTGTTTCAGAGAAGACAACCAATTATAATCAGTAGAAAACCCATCCAAATGATCTAATCTCACAACAGTTTAGATTTCTATTAAAGGGATAGTTAACTGAAAAATGTAAATTCTCTCATCATTTACTCACACTCATGCCATACCAGATGTGTATGACATTCTTCTACTGAACACAAATTTTCAGCCATTTCGGTCCATATAATGCAAGTGAACGGTGGCTAGAACTTTGATGGTCCAAAAAGCATATAAAAGGCAGCATAAAAGTAATCCATGACTCGTGGATAAGTCTATGTATTCAGAAGCATTATTGATGTGGGTGAGAAAAATATAAATATTTAAGTCCTTTTTTTACCATAAATTCTACTCCCTGCCCAGTATTTGGCATAATGCACGAATAATGCAAATCACAAAAGAATGTGAAAGTGGAGATTTGGCAGTAAATAAGGACTTCAATATTGATCTGTTTCTTACCCACACTTATATCACTTCTGAAGATATGGATTTAACCACTGGAGTCATATGGGTTATTTTTATGCTGCCTTCATATGCTTTTTGGAGCTTCAAAGTTCTGGCCACTATTCACTTGCATAGTATGGACCTACAGAGCTGAAATATTCTAAAAATCTATATAAATAAAGTACAGGATAAATAAAGTCTTAATTTTTCCAGTATAATCTAACAATACCAATGTTGAGGAATGGTCAAATTAATTAGATTCTCCGATTCATGATTACGCTTCAAATTACAGACTTCAGTCTGTTCACTTACTCGTTCGACACCTTCCATGCATTAGTTCCATACTGGGCCATAAGTTCAAGGTTCTCAATACGCACTGCCTGGTGCTCAAGCTGGGCCATAGAGTTATTAACGCAGTCCTGCCAGGCTGTCATGTCATTCTTCTGCCCAGATGATGGCGCAGGCAGCTCATACCTAAAATAGTTCAAAATATGGTGAGGTATGAATGTAAATAACACTTTGTTTTAAAGGGATAGTTCACCCAAAAATGAAAATTCTCTCACTTACTCGCCCTCAAACCATCCCAGTTATGGGACTTTTTCATCTGCTTAACACAAATTTATTTTGAAGAATGTCTCTGCTCTGTAGGTCCACAGAATGTAAGTGAATGGTGATTAAAACGCTGAAGCTCCAAAAAGCACATAAAGGCTGCATAAATGTAATTCATAAGACTCCAGTGGATTAATCAATGATCAAGTAGGTTTTGGGTGAGAAAGACCCAAATATAACACCTTTTTCACTATAAATTGTTACATCTGCAGTCTCCTTGGTGATTATTATTTCTAGCTCAATTACACTTGTGCCATCTTGCGCTCTTGAGCATGTGTCAAGCACTAGGAAATTTAATTGAGCTTGAAACCATGGCTGTGCCTAGAGACTGCAATGGCAAGATGTACAGAAAAATAATTGCGTCTGTTCTCACCCAAAATCGATTAGATTGCTTAAGAGGTGTATTAAACCACTGAAGTCGTATGGACTACTTTTATGGGTTTATTGTAGCTTCAAAGTTCTGGCCACCATTCACTTACACTGTATGAACCTACAGAGCTGAAGTATTCTTCTAAAAATCTTCATTTGTTTTTTTGCAGGAGAAAGAAAGTTGTACACATCCGGGATGGCATAAGGGAGGGCAAATTATGAGAGCATTTTCATTTTTGGGCGAACTAACCCTTTAAGTTAATATATATATATATATATATATATATATATATATATATATATATATATATATTATACGAGCCCAATACTACACACATGCATTCAAAACCAGCAAATATGTCTCATCTGGTAAAGTTTGTTTAAAAAAATGTGTTTTGGCATTTTTATATACACTAATGATTAAGTTCCCTCAACACTTGTGCAATGAATACTGCTTATGAATTATGTTTAAGCCACAATAAGACCAAATATTGAAACTTCACAACTTTTTGTTTCCCTCCCCTTTGTAAAATCTATCAAGTCACGCCAACTTCAGGAAAGTCATCAGTAAACTACACTGCAACTATTGTTACAATACCTGTAAGGATAGTTTTGATCAGTAAACCTTTAGCTTACCTCTTCATACTGAGCAGCTCTATGGGCTGACGAGCAGCAAGTCTCTCAAACTCATTCCTCATGATATCGGTCTATATGAGAACAACACGAAAGTTATAGTGCGAGCATGAAGTTTATAGTGAGACAGGAGCATAAAACGTACTTTTTTTTACCTCAAAGGCAGAGAAATCAGGTGTGGGCATGTAACTCAGGTAGTTCTTGGTTGGTCTGTATCGTCTTGTCTCCTCCTCGACCAAAGCAGCTGCCTGAGGGCAATCAAAAAAACCGATGTAAGGATGAATAATGTATTATTACAATCCATACTGTAATACTTCAATTTTCTAATTTATACAAATATAATATAAAATAGCTCAACGGTCACATTCAAGGTCCAGAAAATCTGATTATATCAGTTTGCTGGTTTGGCTATAGAATGCAGGTCCAATGATCATTATTTATCCTCGTTTTAAAGGGACTGGTCGAATAAAAATACACATTATTTTACTTACTGCTTCTCTGATCCCTGCAGCATCATATCCCTGGTCGAAATACGGCAGAGCATCAACAAAAACATCACCAGCGACTGAAGACGGGCCTGCCATACTCTCCTTCCAGGAACAAACGCATGTTCGCTGTTTCTATTGTGTTTAGATGAACTGATATTTGAACACGTGCGCCACCTTGTGTGTCGGAGTAGTCATGCCTATTCCCAAACCTCTCAGTCCACATTCACTCCAGGTCAAAAGTATAGACACACCAAATCAATCAGTATTAATATTTTATACAGTTTAGAATGGCAGTACTATAAGAACTATAAAGTATCACTAATGGAAGTATGAGAATTATGCAGTGACCAAAGACAAAGTCGTCCCCCTTCGCTGTTTTCTCCCAAAACACTAAATAGCAACAAAAACTACCATAGCACTTTCCTTCAAGGGGTAGTTCACCCAAAAATGAAAATTCTCTTATCATTTACTCCCTCACATGCTAGATGTGCAAACTTTTTCTTCTGCCGAACACAAATGAAGATTTTAAGAAGCTCTGTAGGTCCATTCAGTGCAAGTGAATGGTGGCCAGAACTTTGAAGCTCCAATAAGGACATAAAGGCAGCATAAAAGTAATCCATATGACTCCAGTGGTTAAATTCACATCTGCAGAAGCTATATAATAGGTGTGGGTGAGAAACAGATCAATATTTAAGTCTCTTTTTACTATCAATCTCCACTTTCACTTACACTTTTGTTTCTGATTATATACATTATTCGTGCATATCGCCACCTACTGGATAGAATTTAGGAGTTAAAGGGTGCAACTCAATCAGCTCCCTTGTTCAGTAGTCAGGGCACTGATCATGGAGTCAGCCATTTTTAGGAATGTCTCATTCGCAAAATCGTTCCAGTGCACTGAAATGTTTGCTCCCTAATAAACCCCACAATGCACCGTAAAAACCAAGGAGCATATTGCTCACTATGTTCACTTACCAGAAACGTTGTCATGTCTTCTTAAGATTAAGATTCAACTTTATTGTCAATAAAGAACTTTATTGTCATTGTGCAGAGTACAGGTACAGAGCCAATGAAATGCAGTTTTTTCACATATCCCAACAAAGCTAGGGTCAGAGCACAGGGTCAGCCATGAAACAGCACCCCTGGTGCAGGTAGAGTCAAAGGCCTTGCTAAAGGTCCCAACAGTGGTATCTTGACAGTGCTGGGGCTTGAACCCCTGACCTTCCTGTCAGTAACTCAGAGCCTTAACCGCTGAGCCACCACTGGCCTTCTTAAGTCTCTCAAGTCATTTGAAGACCAGCACAAGTGTCCAAGACTTGTTTTCTCTTCAAAAGAGATGTTGTTTGTAATGTCTTTCATTCACAATTACCATGAAAGTGAAACAATCTTTAAAATATCTGAGATTATTTATGTAATTTATCTGTTATAATAACACTGTACGTTTGAATATGAAGGAAAATTAAGAATAGTGCCATTCTATGCATGAGCTCTTTATCACGCAGGTGATGGGAGTCATTTGGTGTCCCAATGTTCAGTGGATATACGACATAGGGAGCTGATTGAGATGCAGGGAAAGTTTTTTTCAGGAGAATTTAAGGACTTATATTTTTATCTGTTTCTCACCCACAACTACAATGGAGATTAATTTGTTTATATATTGCCAAATATGATTGAAATGAACAGGACACACCCTTTTCTGAAGTGGTTATTTTGAATGAGCATTGTCTTAATTTGTTGCTCAAAAAAGCATTTTGCTGTATTTGCATTAGTTGACCAATTTTGAACCGTAACAATTGCCCCTATCTCTACATGATATCCCTCTCCCCTTTAAAAAAAACAAACTACTATTATAATTATTTTCACACAAATGATGTTGCTCCATCAATATTCAATAAAAAGGAATTTATTTTTTCAATCTTGATACATTTTTTGACCAGAAAAAAAAAGAAGCTATTTTTCCTGAAGGTGTGCCTTTTACCCCATTGTAACTTACCGGTAGGCACAATTTATATTTGTCTCAATACTCATGAGAAACATACATTCAGTCAGATAACAAAATTTGAGATCATCACCATACTTTATGCATACTTTTCTGTTTGAATATGTTACACATTTTATGGCACAATTCCTGTGGTCTATTTATTAATATAGTAATAAATACTTGCTATAAAAAAAGACATTTAAATGCAATTCGATCACATGGTTTAATACACTTGCTAACACTGTGAGAGAGAAGGTATTTTTATTTGCAAATGTAATAAAAAACTTAGTTACAAAAATATTCCTAAAAACCATACAAAGTGTAAGAGTCTCTAAAAATTTGCATTGATAGTTGTTGCCGTTTTATCAAAACCAAATAAGGGATTTGTGTTAAACTTTCTTAAAGTAATGATTTGTTTACATTTAAATTATTATTATTATTATTGTTTACATTTATTAATGTCTTTATGTTCTGATACATACATCACGGCAAATGGAGGAAGTTGGAGACTGTAAATGTGTGGATTTGGGGAGGTGGTTATGTACAACTTTTTTGACCACTTTGTGTATGTTTCATTTGAAATATAACTTGAATTTATAAATATTTTTGGTTTAAGTTCTTCCTGTTTCAACAAAAGAATTCAATTTTCAAAAGGAAAATCGACTGGAAGAAATTGAGTAAAATGATCACCGAAAGTAAAAAAGAGCAAACATGACAAAAGTTAAATGTTTGTCATTCAACTTGAAACGTCATTTCTGTGCATCTGAGAAATCATAAATTAATTCTTGAAGGGGAATAGAAGCCATCCTTCATTATGTTTTTATTAAACTACAAATAATTTTCAGTTGGAAACATTTTTAGATACAAAAAATACTTTCATTAGCCTACCTTATGTTCTGGTATAATACAAATGTCATTAAAGACAAAAAAGAACCAGGTAAGTGAAAGACATCTGAAATGGACATTAACCCAACCCTAGTTATAACCAAAATAACATGACAGGGACTGCTTCCTTCCTCTGTGTTCTACTTCCATCCTCTTTGTTCCTTGAGCTTAGAAACTCATTTCAAGCCTTTTCCTCTTCTGTGATGGCACAGCAAATCCAAGCTGGAGAATTTTCAGGGCGGAACAATCTGATTCCAGTGTTAACCTCATCTCGACCCAAGAGTATTCTCAACAGGACAGGAAACGAGATGTTGGTTAAGTCATCACACTCCTGTGAAGAATTAATGGCCGCTCATACTTGGCGTCTGACACAGATTTAGTGCTGTTTGGACAGTCCTTTATTTCTTCTGTAAGAATTTCCCTGCAAAAAAACAAACAAAAACAAAATATGTTTAGAGCAAAACAAAGAAAATAACTTTTTCTCGGTCTTCTCATTCCACTCAAATGGAAAAGCAGAAAACGATTTACCAAGCCCCTTGAGAAATTTGTTGACTCCACTCGGTTCTGGTTCAGGATAGGAATCAAGATATTCTGCAGCTCTCAGTTCAAACAGTCCTGTAAACCAAGATGATACATTCTTCTCAAAACAAAATTCATAAAAACATCCAAAAAATTATTTAAAAATAAGTCTTCATAGTTGGCTTTCTTTAAACACGCCCCTCTCTCACCTTTAACACCTCCTTTTCTAAGCTCTCGGTCATGAATGAAACCGGCAAACATCTGTGTGTCCATGAAGAGCTGCAGAAACTGTCGCACTCCTCGTGAAGGATGAGATTTCCTGAAAACATCCCTCTGCAGCTCTCGGGACCCACCAGGTCCTCCTTCGGTCATATGAAGGGAATAATGCCCAACCACCTCAACAAAAAACCACACAAATGCCTCTGACATCAATGTGCTCAGGTCTGATTCATCTGTTGGAAAATGGAACCATAACGTCACACAATGAGACTACATTTTGTAAAAAAACAACTACACTAGGGCTGGGTGATCCATAAAATATTCCCAATATGTTCATAATGTTTTCGAAGTACATCAAGCAATATCATGATGATTTTATTTTCATTTTCAAATGAATGAAAACTGTAAGAACTGAAATTAAAAGGTTTAAATAAAGTTAGATTTTACGTGAGATATTGCGAGCGTAGGAAGAGGAAGAGAGTGGGAGGAAGAGGTGAGAAGGCATGAGGTAATCGGGTGGAACGTGGTGGAGTGAAGGTTGCAGAAATGTTTAAATAAACCCTGAGTTTGAGCACAGACGTCTTGGTCTGACTCCTCTATTCAGTGGCCATAACCAAGGAAAATAGCCAAGAACCCACGCATAATACTCGGTAAGCACGGACTCATCCAGACCTACAAATTCGAGTATTACAAAACTATTAAATATCATCCTTTCAAATTTTGTGGAATACACATCCTGATTTCTAAACTAGATTTGAACTGTATTTTACATAAAACATTTTAAATCCACTTGGCCTCAATGGCTGCTTGGTGGAAATGATGGTTCCTCTGATTGAAAAAGAACAACCTTTGAAATAATTACAGGGCAAATAAATAAACATATAGATATTTATTACACCGCTCTCTGGAATACTCGATTCTGTTTTGTCAACTGCACCAAGCAACAGTCTGATATTTCTCAATAATGACCGCACATCCGGAATAAAGTGGTATTTCACCGGTAATCTTGGTATTGGGAGTCATCTTTCCTACTTTTGTGTAACTGAGTGATCTCTACATGAAGCTTGCAGAGTAAGACTACTACACTGTAAAAAATTTAATTGCATTTTATCCAGCTTATGGGGGTTTTTGAGTCACAGAAACTCAAAATGTAAATGTACACGTTAGACCAACAATATTCCCCCAAATGTTGTCCCAACTAGTCAAACAGAGTTGTCTGATTGAACAATTTCTTATTGAATAGTGTTGCTGATGTGTGAGTTCCCAGCATGCATTGCAACATGAATTAATTATGTGGTTAGTGTTTTAGTTAAGTTGTTGCTTTTTGCTGACTTTATGCTATTTTTGGTGTTTTTTGCCACTAAGTTATTAGTTGTGTGGGGATCTTCTTCTTAGCGTTTGCACTGCGTGCCCAGCCACAGAATAACATCTTGTTATGCCAGGTGTAGAGCCTCGAGTCCACCGTAGAAATTAGTTAGCGGACACTCATTGACAATGTGCTGCATGGTTTCTGGTTCTCTACAGCTTCAGTTTGGGTTGGTGGCTTGACCCCACCGAACAAGGTTGACTCCACATCTGCCTTATTCCGTCCGGAATCGGTTCAGTTGACCAGTGTCGTCGAGGAAGGTCGAAGCCAGGAGGATAGACGGCTCAGCTACGAGGGCATGTTTCACAACATCAGTTGCTGCCCACTCATCACTCCATGCTGAATTAGCTGTCATATCCTCTGGCGGCGGGTTCAACCAGACAGGTTTTCTCGATGGCAGACGGGCTGCTGGATGCAGTGAGATGTCCGTGTTGAGTGGCAATTTGTCATTTGCTTGGATTTTAGTCAGCGGCTTGGTAGTGGCCTCCTGTCGTCGGAGATGTGGTGGTGGTATGTTGCTGAGAACTGGCAGCCATGGTAGTGGAGTAGGACGTAGGGTTCCAGTGATTGTGCGCATAGACGTGTTTAACTGAACGTCAACTAGCTTGGTGTGGGATGATCTGGACCAGACCGGTGCACAGTACTCTGCTCTTGAGTAACACAGACAAAGTGCAGTTGTCTTGAGTGTCTGGGCCCTTGCACCCCAGCTTGTGCCGGCCAGTTTGCGGAGTAGATTATTCCGAGAGCTGACTTTGGCTGCTGTCTTCTTTAGATGATCATGATATGTTAATGATCGGTCCATGGTAACACCAAGGTACGTCGGATTTAGGTCATGTTTGATCCGCTGGCCCTTGAGGTAGATACTGAGCTCCCGTTTGGCTGGTGCATTGTGGAGGTGGAAGACACTGGATACCGACTTGGTTGCACTGGGATGGAGCTGCCACCTATTGAGGAAGTCCACCATCAAGTCCATGTCCTTGTTCAGCACGTTCTCGACTTAGTCAAATGTGCAATGTTGGGTCCCAAGCCAAATGTCATCTGCGTAGATGAATTTGAGGGACTGTGTTGCTGGAAGATCATTAATATAGATGTCGAAGAGACTTGGAGACAGGACAGACCACTCCGAGAGTCCGTTTTGCATTGTCCTTCACCATGCAGAGCACCGCATCCAGTTCTGACTCTGTGAATTCCTCCGAGCAATCACCCTCCAGTCCGACAATACTGCCGGCACTCGTTGCGCACGGATTGTCGGTGTGGTTTCAACAGTGGAGCTTTTGCCACCTGGAGAAGGTGGCTGGCATCGGCATATGGACTGACAGCTGGTCTGGACTGTACTGGTGGTCTTTGGGAGGCTCCCAGATGATGAATCAGGCTCCAATTTTTCCGACTGGGGTGGGTGAAGTTGAGTTTTTCTACTGATTCTTCCCATCTGATTTGTCTGGCAGCATCCAGGGATTCAATTAGGTGGTTGGCAATGTTGGGGTTTCCAGACCCTTCAAACTCCTCGAAGAGAGCTTGGCATTCAACAGCCAAGCATGGTGTGTAGACTGGCCAAAAGCCACAGGGGAAGGCTGCAGTAGCATCACTGAAAATTGCTCCTTTGTAGCATTGGTAAGCTTCCTCAATTGGGATGCAGCAAGAAGAAATGGTTACAACACTTCTCTCCAGCTTGCTACTGTACAGATCCCAGTCAGCTTTACGGAGGTTCCAGCGCTTCTTGGCTGAGCCGTGGATAATCGGCAGTTGGAGTCCAATGTGGATGAGCAATGGTGCTGGCTGAGGGAAGTCTTCCAACACCATCTGGTTTGCTGGCTGGGGGTGGTCATCGCTCGATGTGAGCCAACACAAGTCTGAGTAGTGAGTAGTCCTTTTTCCATCTTGCCGAATGGAATGTACCACGTTGCTTGGTATCATGGGTCAGAGCGAGATCACTGTTGGATGCCCATTCTGCCAAGGCCTCTCTGTCCTCATCTGGATCTGAGTAGCCCCACTCAGGGTGATGGCTGTTGAAGTCGCCCACATATGCCAAGGGATGCACAAGAGCTGGAAGCACACCTTGGTCCCAGTGCTGACTGGAAGGTTTGTAGACATTGGCGACTCTGACTCCACCAACCTGAAAAATGTCACAGAAGTGTGATGAAGAGACTGGAGAAGCATCCACGACATCACTGCGAACATGTGTTGCACGGCCGAATCTGGCATCTGGTGTTGATGAGATAAGGTCAAATCCTCCAATGATGTAGCACCCTACTAACTGGTCTGCTATGTGTGTCTCCTGCAGACAGATGACATCAACACTGTGAAGGTGGGCTATGGTGCTGATGAGTGTTTATTTGGCTGCAGACAGACCCTCAACGTGAAGTTGTAGAACTCAAAGTGCCAGTCCAATGGCTTGAAAGTCACTGCACAATGGCTCGTCGGGATCTGCTGATGGTTGTGGCACGTGACCGAGATTCATTGCTGGAATTCGGTCTGCTGGTTGGATCATTGCAACTTCTGATCCTGGCTGGAAACCAGGTCAGCGTTGACAGGGAGCGCGACGAGAACGCTGATCCAAAGCCCCCCTGTGTGGTGATGTTAGGAGCTCATCTTTTAACTTAATGAGGTTTGTTGATTGTGACCATTATTAAGGTTTGTGTGATATAAGGCTGAGGTTTATTGTGTGTCTATGTCAAACTATTGTACATACTGCCTTGCTTCGCTAGACACACCTCTCTCTTCAGAGGCAAAGATAGCAGGTAACTTCATATAAAAGTACTTTAAATGGTGACAAAATGAAAGTTCTCACATTGTGAATTGTCAGTTGGCTAAACTAGAAATTAGTAGTTCTCTCAACAAGAAATTTAGCATTTAGTAAACAAACAAATTCACATTGACTAAACAAAGCAATGTTACTGAGGACAATTATTCAAACCTTTTTGAGAGAACCCAAACAACTTACTGCATCATGTTGCTCTGAATTTTTATGTTTGCTCAACGATTCTTTTTTTACAATGTATATTTGGCAAGTAGTCGTGTAATATGCAGGATAATGAGCAGTCAAACAGTCATTTTCACAATATAAACACCAACAGTACTCGAACGCAACCTGGTGGTGGAATTCAGTTGCGTCTGCAGTCTCTGTCTTATTACATAGTAATGTAATTTCAACTCAAATCATTATTTCGTGTCCATGTAATTATTAATTTGGTAAGTAGCCCTGTAATATCATTTTCGCAATATAAACACCAACAGAACTATAGCTATCTTGCCCAGCGCTAAACTAAACTAACACTAAATAAGTCAGTTATATTTGTTAATAGTGATTGTTTGAAGTTAGGCCAGCATGACATATCATCTATATAACTGAGGTAATGATTGGCATTGTTTAACAGTTAATTACTCGTCATTATTATGAATTTTCAGATGACAAGACTTGACAAAACGAGACAATGGACCACACCTTATAACACATGAGTGAAACCAATCTTTTCTCTGAGTCAGATTTGTTAGGTTTGGGTGTGAAAGCATATTGGCATGTGTGATAAGTCTGACCTCCTTTCCTGTCCCGTGAGGTTTGTTCTAGTATCTCCTCCCTGTTCTCCACGATCTCCTGAAGCGCTGCCTGCAGCTTGCTGGGTAAAATACAGTCCTCATCTCCAAGCTGCGACAGAGATTACCAGAGGGGAGAGAGAACGATGCATATATGAGCATGCTAATTTAAGACAGAATCACAGACATTTCAGCTAGGGAAAAATACATTAATTCAAATCGAATGTAGATGTTTATATCCTAACTCCATAGAAAGCCTCTGAATGCAACATTTTTCAGCTTTTGGATGAACCCATTGATTCTCAATGTGAAAATGTAAAGAGAATATATGAATGCATTTACTGATGTTAATGAATAGAACCGTATTATACAGTGATAATAACTACATTTATATTGAAGTGACGTGAAACAATGGTCTCACTCTATATAAGGTGTCTTTAATTACTACTTACTTACATTAAAATACATACAATACTACGTTTTTATTGTGTAACTACATGTTGTTTTGCAAAATTCTAACAAGATTCACATTTGCTGCTACTGAGGTTGAGGTATGGGTAGGCTAAAAAGTAGGAGTAGGGTTAGGGATAAGGTTAACAGTGTAACTACAGATACAATTAAATGCAGGTACTTTATATGTAGGTACTATGCAACAACACATACATGTACATAATAAGTACATGGTATCAAATGATTAAGTACATAGTAAGACATCTAATATAAAGTGGGTCCCAAATAACCATTATTGGTCACTTTGACGTACTGGATAATATGTCATGGTCTATGTTTACCCATCATAATTATCATTTTTAATTATATAGAGGTGTGCCATTCTATTAGTGTTTGTAGATTTGATGTAGCCAAGATTAAAAGAATTATGAAAATTCTGTCATAATTTACTTTCCCTCATGTTGTCCCAAAAATGTATGACTTTCTTTCTTCCATGGAACACAAAAGGAGATGTTAGGTAGAATGTTCAGTCTCAGTCAAAATGTATTTTTATTGTATGACAAAAATTATTCAAGGTAAAAAAGTGTGACAAAAGATTTTTGGTGAATGGTGACTGAAGCTAACATTCTGTCAAAGCAGATTCATCTCCTTTTGTGTTTCCTGGAATAAAGGAAGTCACCAGGGGTTGGAACAAAATGACACCCTCATGTAAACAATGAGATCATTTTAATTTTGGGGTGAACTATCCCTTAATCATCCTCAAATGTTTTTCAAATCTGGTAGAATGGAACAGAAATTTTAAAACAGAATCTTTTGATTATTGCAACCTCTGCCTATAATGACATTTCCCAAAATGATTAGTCACCATATCATGTTTTGTACTCAATGACATAGAACAATAATACACAAAGAGTTCTTTAAACTGCCACACGCACACACACACACACACACGCACACACACGCACACACACGCACACACACGCACACACACGCACACACACACACACACACACACACACACACACACACGCACACACACACACACACACACTAAAAAAAACTTTCAAAAGAACACACCCCTGTATGATTAGAAAACTAAAACTCACATACATACCTGTACGACAAACTTGTCAGCACACAAATCCACAATAAGCACCTGGAATAATGAGACAAAGAAAAAATGAGAGGGGACATTAAAAGGGTTGCAATGACAACACAAACGCCCATATTATGTAACAAATTTACATACAGTATGTGCAATTCATGCTCTTTGAATGCAGATAGCACAAAAACATATTAAGCATATATAACAGAAACATGTTCTACATCAACTATACAACTACTATAAGCCACTAGATGGGTCTTAAATTAACCTCATTAGACTTTGTAATGTCTCGACTGATCAGTTGCAGAGTTATAATTTTTTACTAACTCTATAGTACCTTTAATGGGCAAATTTTGATGAAATGTGGTGTGCTATCATAAATTTGGTTAAGTTTGGACATTTTGGACACTTTGAAGCCAAGATGTACATAACAACTGATTGAAAACAAGGGACTTCTGTCATGCATTTGGATATTCTCATAGTCACAATTAAATACTTTATACCTCAGTATAATGGTAATTTATTGGCAGAACTTGAAGTTTTCTTTAAGCCGTTAAACAATGGAAACAATTCCTTGTCATGGCAGATATTAAATTAAACTCTGTCCGTGGCTATAATCAAATCATAGAGCTCTCCTCTGTTTTTTAGAAGCATCTTATATTGGATCAATGACTAAGTTGAATAAAATTCCCTCTGGGCAGTCTGTTTTCTACAGACCAGATGCATCTAAGTAAGACACGCTCGGTTTTCCAGTGTGTAAAACTGGATTTTTCTTGTTCATCATTTAGGCCTGACCTTAACAGTTTGTGCAGCACATCTCGCCAAGGATTGTTTTGTGAATCTTTCATAATGTAACACAAGCTTTTCAAGCCAGTTGTTATTAAAGGAAGGGCCACCACAAATTCTATTGGACCTAATCTCAAACCCAAAGCCTGTGTGTAAGCATTGCTACTCATTTCAAATGCCGTTATTATATTTTTTATTTACAAAAAAGTCTCAAAGGCACAGTTGCTCTAAGGGTCAGAGGGAGGGTGGGAAACTACAGTGAAACTACATAATGAAATCTAGAGTAACATTATAAGCTGAAATAAAATTCAACTGACCTCCTCGATGGGCATTTCTAGCACCTGCGGTAGGGAAGGAGAAAGCGCCCCCATGACGAAGGGTGTGGGAGAGCAGCATATGTCCAGCATGCTGGCTGGGAGCACAGGTACGAAGGTGTGCTGCCAGGTGAAGGGATACAGCAGTGCCAGGGCAGAATGGGCACATCGAGACAAGACACTGCACAGACACATCAGAGTGATCAGTAAACAATGAACAGGTTCACAATGGCAATAGCGCTCAACACCACAAGTTCTCACATGAACAAACTTCTCTCATAATACATTTCAGGTACTTTCTCACCAAAGCATTCAAATCGTAAAAGGCTCTTTTCCAAACACTAGTGAGCTGACTTGCTATCTACAATCTACAAAGGCAGCAGCCTTCTGAAGGGCAATTCTCCTAAGATGAATTTGTGTCCATCAATGTTAATTTATATATAAATATATTTTGTGTAAACATTAGAGATGTGCACGAGTAATCAGCTAATCGAATAATCGCTCTCCAACAGCTAGTCAAACACTACTCAAATATTACAAATTGATTTTCATTTGGGGATTTGCCTGGCATGGGCAAAGCTGAATTATCCTGTACTTTCCCAAGTAGCTGCAACATTGAGATCTACAAATGGGAGCAGAATCTCCAAAAACAGCCGGGTTAACTCCAGAAGGGGGCAGGGTTACTCCAGAAAGGGGCCAGCTCTAAAAGGCCGACACTTTCATGCACGTTTAGGGTTAGGGAAAGGGTTAGGTTAGGGGTTCTGTATATCTTTGCTGGCGGTATTGAGCTCCCATCCCTTCTTGGAGCTTGGCTTGCAGCTAGATCCTTCTCTCACCACATCTCGCAGTTATAATTGAGTCCACTGGGGGGTGTTGTGGATGTGTGTCGTTGAGGTGTTGAATAAGAGGAGACATGATGGCGTCTTTGTGTGCTTTCAAGCAAAGCCAAGTGTGACAAGACTTGTAATATTTTGATAATCATACTATCGGACAAGGATCTGTTTTTATGGTGGATAGGAAATGCTAAGCGGTATGAGTAACTCTAGTAGCTTTCCAGACCAGTATGTGTGTATGTGCATTCCAGACTGTTTCTAGCTATAAGCGGTATAAGCGGCAGCTTATGTCTCCCGATCAACCAGGGGGCCCAGCAAAGCAAGGTCGGTTTTACAAAAAAAAATTTTATTTTTATTTTTTTTTGTATATAGTTAATAATTGGTCATTTAAAAAACATATATTGGACTAAAACAAAGATCAAAAAAAATAGTTTCTTTATGGTTAATTTCTTTACATTTTGTGTAATTAATATATTCAAATTTCAATTTAATATATTCAACTTGTTAAAGAGTGTATTGTGGTGTCATTCTTGGGTGGGCCTGGAACCGAGAGTGGGGAATTCACTTAGGCCCCCCATATGCTGTGTCAAATATATGGACATGGGCAAAGTGCATTTTATAAAAAAGACAACTTTCACCAATTGTTTTTCTGATTATTAATAATAATAATAATAATAATACATGCGCATTAACCTAATGCCATCAGTATTAGTTTTTATGTAACCTCCATGTGAGTGCAAATCTTTTTTTTAATGTTCATTTTAAATCTATAATTTGTTTCATTATTAATGCATATTTTTCATAAATTTTTTCCCCCAAAAGAAAAGCATAGATTGTTGATGTTAGCTTATTTTGAAACCATTTTTGGTAACATTTGTGAATAAAACTAAATGTAAATTTCACGTACATGTCATACTTTATATTTTTAACCGATATTTTAATTTAGGAGTATTCGATAACTCATTTTTTGTGAGTATTAAACTACAAAATTACTTGAAAATGCTCATCCCTAGTAAACGTGCACTAGACAGACATCTTTGACCATTGGTGATGCATCGCCTTGTTTTTTCATTGTCCCATTAGCGTACATTTTTAAGATGCCATGTCAAGTTAAAAGAAGGGTCATGACATGTTTGTGATGTTAACAGACATGTACAGGTTGCACATAATTTAAAACAATTATAACATTTCTAAGTCTTTTTTTTTTACTATCAATTCTATTCACTTTCACGTTCTTCTTTCTTCTTTTGTATTTGGTGATTCTTATTCTTCATGCATATCACCACCTACTGGTTGGTGCTGATAAAAGGTGAAGATTTAAAGTGAAAAAGGACTTAAATATTGATCTGCTCTACGATGAATGTATTCCATTGCGTCTTCTCTGTACATCTGATAATGGAAATGATAACATGATGGATAACACCTGCCTTACTGAACACATTTTTTTTTTCTTCAGAAAATGTTATTTTCTGTGGTTATCAACATTATACCACAAATTCTGACAACAGAGTTTAACTTGTTCTGTATTAAACCTGAAACATTCCTTGTATAAACAGTATCATACAAAATATCTATTCATTTATTTGAGGTCTCTAAGCAGTTTTGGCAGCAATGTCTGCTTTCACGTAATTCTCAAAAGTTTGAAAAGAATATTCAAATCTTTAATATTCAAACTGCTCTTTCATCTTCACTCTTCTCATACTTTTGTCCCATGACTGAAATACAGCAAAGTGCCACAAAAATATTATGTCTCACATTTTGATGATCAGCCATCTCCTTTGTGAATGAGTTGTTGTGCTTGACCTCTTCCCACCCACTACCTGCCCACCTTTATAAATATTTTCAAAGCCTTTCATGACCCTTTTTTAAGTGTGAGGTGTGATCGACTGGTGCTGAACTAGGGAGGGTTTAATGACACTTATAAAAACACGCCTCAAGCCATCTGTTCCAATAAAATGCACTCCGTCTAGCCTTTTCTAAACATTAGATTGCAAACAGTAAAAAAAAATTTAACAGTCTGGAAAGTGTGTTGGGCCATACCTAAGTTTCTCTGCGATGAAGATGACTCTCCTCTCTAGCAGTATTGAAGCAAAGACCTGAAGGAGTCTGTTCACACTCAGACACTCCAGCAAACTCTCAAAGTCCACATGCTCCAAACGAGAGTCCACTGGCCTGCACAGAGTCAAAACCTATGCACACAACAGAGATACATACAGTACCACAGATATAATACCAACCCAAAAGCATTTTTTTTAGTGAATCTGTGATCTTTGAAGAATTAAAGAGTCAACCTCATTGCCAGATCCAGGCAGGAAGCTCTTGACAGTAATGGTGCGTCCAGGAGCGGGAAAAGGAGCTTCCATGACACTGTGCATGAAAGGATGAACCAAAGCAGGAGAAATCTCTCTCCTCCTCTCCACCTCCTCCAAGATCTACCAGACATTTTCACAAACATGATCAGCACACATGCACAATATTCTTCAGATGGTTTAAATTCCCAGTTTAAAAACAGAGAAACTGCTATCTTACAATGAAAATGTTTTTTTAATAGTTTAGTGAAATTTTGAGTAAATATGGTGCTAAATAAAAGTTAATTCATTTGTTTTAGCAATTTTTTGTATATGTTATTTATTGTAATAAATATATCTGCATTTTATCGCCTCCATGCTCTCTGGATATCGGCATAAAAAAAAAAAAAAACACATCGGTCCACCACTAATTAAGACTCAATTTTGGCAGTATTTCTATAAGAACCAACAATTTTGGCGCTAATCAAGGTTTAACAAACCTTGTATTTGAATGCTATCAAATAAAATACATAATTTGAAATGTGATTGAAATGATGGAAATGTAGTGGAAATGTTTGTCCCGTTTAGAAATAAGACAAAATATGACCATGATGCATATATATCCACATTGTTAGCAGATAAATTAAAATCTAGTGACAGTATAAAAAGTGTGTTTTAAAAAAGTTTACTTTCTAAAATTTCACAAGGCCAAAAATGCCCATAGCTGAAGAAACATGCAATCATCTGTCTTACAGGGTTAAAGCTGATTACACAGAAAAGTATTGAAGTATTGCAATAAAGCTGGAAATGCACCTGACCTTGCTGAACAGATTGAAGCAGCCCAATCTGCTGATGATGCAGTGAACTTCTGGTAGTCTTTTTCCCTTCCCACAGGGCTGCAGAAAACACCGATCAGAGATCAAGGTTAGTCCACATTTACCACCAAGAAAGAATCACAATTTACTATTGAAGTTCATGTCAATTCAAGTAATAGTTCAATCACAAATGAAAATGTTGTCATCATTTTCTCACTCTCTTGTTGTTCCAAACACATATGACTTTCTTTCGTGGAACACAAAAGATTTTAAGCCGAATGTTCATGCTGCTCTTTTTCTTACCATGAAAATAAATGTGTACTGGGGATGTTGAGCTCTAAATATGGCATAAAAATCATCATAAAACTGCCTTAAAAGTTGTTGTTTTTTATCATACTAGCTCTGAAATCTCATTTCTGCTTCAAATCAAAATGCTCAAATGCATTTGATGTGACTAACAACATTGGATATTCTTCAAACAGGTTTGAAATGACATGTGAGTGAGTGCATGGTGACTTAAGACTCATGGTAAGTTTGGATGAACTATTTCTTTAAGTGACCGGGTAAGACTGCATTTTACTGTTGAATGAAACTCACCAGAATTTTACGGCAGTATCCAAATAGGCGACTCCCATCTTCTCCCGTCAGGACAAAAGAAAAAGTTTCACTGTGAAAAAAGATTTGTTTATGTGGTCTGAAGAGCTCAGTAACTTCGCAGCATTGTTACATGTATGAATCATTCAAAGATTAACTTAGTTGTCTGAATCAGTTGGCCAAACAACATGAATCGTTTAATATCAGCATGTTACCTTGTGTGATCCGAGGAGGGGCGCCAGTCATGACAGTCAGGGAAACAAAACTTGGGAATTGCTTTCAATCTGTCCTCGGCTTCACGAGACAGACGAGAAGACTTCTCAAACTAAAAGCATATGAAAGACACAGAAAAATGTCACTTCATTTCAGGAAAGCTGACACTAAAAGTTTAAGATAACATGAAATCAAAATTACTTTCAAAATAAAAGCACTAATCACTATCTGGTCTTATTGTGCACGATTCATCATTGCACATTAATCTGACTTTTTCATCACAATAAAATAGTCTGAAACAACATTCCCTTTCTGCTGATGTAACCAAGGCTGTGCAAGCAGGAAAAATAATATTGACTAATAATAGCAATATGCTACAGAACACTCACATTTCACTATCCAATTAAATCTTGATAGATATTATTAACAATATTTCCCACTTAGTAATGCATTTCACTCTGGAATGTGTCACATTACAGGAATTAAATGCCTTACGAATAGTTTTTTTGTCATTACAAAACATGTTACATTGGGTCTCTTTACCTTTGTAGGGAATTGTTGTGTGATCTCGGGTATGTAAGTGTTTCCAGGGGATGCTTTTCTAAGCGACACCACGACAAATTGCTGGAAAAGCTGCTGCTGTTGTAGTTGGATCAGGTCCCTCTCTAAAGTACGGTAACCCGGCCGACGTTTTAGGGTGGACTGCACATACACAGTACGCTTGGAACGATCTAAAAGAAAAAGAATGTAAACAGCATTGATGGGTTTATAAAAAACGTTAAACTGGTTAAACTTGAATAAACAAGAGGCCTGAGTGAGACACTAACCTTCAGAACTCTCCTCTGGATCACTCTCTGTTCCACTCAATTCATCTACCATAAAACACAATCATTTTGATTGATTTTTTAAAATAATTTTTCATTAAAAATAGACCTTTGCTCTTAGTAAACCAGGTAAAGTGAGAAATGCATTCTCACCTCTGGTTGCGGTCGCCCACACTCGTTTCCTCCCTCTTTTGGCTTCAAAGATCTCCTGAATCCTGTTTATAAGCTATTCAAGAAACACAAATAATAACTTATTAAACTTAAAGCAATATTCCAAGTTAAAGACAACTTACAGATAATCCTTTTGACTCGCCACTTAGTTTAAAAAAGACAAACCACAAATTTGCAGTAATGCAGTTACCTTGAAAAAGTATTTAAAATATGCAACTATAACACTGTTTCAATTTTATATTATTGTATTTGCACAACACAATAAAAGACAAAAAGAATTAAAACCAAAACATTAGAACATTGTTCAGGAGAGGTTTGAAACCAAAACTGCTTATAGAGATACCTCCCCTATAAAAACAATAGACGTACAAAAAAATAAAAACAAAAATGTGCATCAAGTTTCAAAGTCTAAGTCTAAGCTGCCATACAAAGATGATATAAGTACCATTTCCATAAGAATTTCTGTTTGAGATCTAAGCAAAAATACAACAATCATAGACATAGTAAAGAAGTAAAATCTCCAAAATTGTAATACATAACAATGAAATCCATCAAATGTTATGAATCTTTGTTAATTAGAGTCCTTTTCAGAAGTTTTTTAAATAAAGATAATGTATATTGTATATGCAGATTGTAATGATGAGGGTAGATTATTCCAAAGAGAAGGTCCTCTGTACGTCAGTGAATATTGATTTAGTATTGGAATACCGGAAGTCCGACAATACGGAAAATGTAAGTGTCTTGTGAAATAAAAGTGAATGTCAGAGTATAACCAGAACACTTATAAGTGCAGTTATATGCCAAATCAAAGATTCAAATATTTTGTTCAAAATTTGAGAATGAAGTGAAAGCAGGCATTGCCACCAAAACCGACCGAATACAAATTCATATACATTTAATCATACAGTGAATGTTTCAGGTTTAATACAAGTTAAACTCCACTGACAGCATTTGCGGCATAATGTTGATTACCACAAAAAAAGTAATCTTTGGTAACAGCACAAGGATACCAGTCGAGGATGTGGCATAAACAGACGTACCCCCCCCATTACAGTTTCAGTAACAAACATTCTTTTACTGAAGACTTACTGTAGGTGCTTAACAAAAATATGAGCTTCACATTTCTGCTTTTAAACCCACCAACCCTATGTAAGCGTATTTAATGTAAATGCATTTCCCTTTGCATTATGCACACACTGAGGAACGAGTAAAAATTCTTTCCATATACGGCCCATTTATATTAACTTGAAATGTATAAGTTTAATATTGAAAATGACCATAATATTAATGCCTGTATTTCTGACAACAACTGAATGAGGACAGCTATGTGGAGTCACAGTGGTTATATTAAATTCAGCCCTGTTATCTTCTCCTTTACAGAACAGAATGCGACATGCTAATTATGGTTCATCGTCATGGAGACCACAAAGCCCTGATTATATCAGACAGCAATGAGACATCACACTGATGTGGCATGTGCCCATGATGAACGGAAACATTGTGGTGGTGTTTTATCCCCAGATAAAACATGCTCACAATGTGGGACAGTAAATGCATAATTTACAAGAGAAACCATTTAGACTTTAGTATTGTGCAAAAATCTGGATTTTCTGATACAGCATATCTGTATTGTCTTTAAACTTAGTCATGTACACAAATGTTTTAACATCGCAAACAGTTCAGCATCCTTTTACTACGTGTTGAGAGTTAAAGTTTGATTTGATTCGTTCCGTGTAATGTGTGTCAAATAATCTCTCTTTTAATGCCCTAAAAATTCACTGTATAATAAGCAATATAAAGACATTATATTTATTATTGGAATAAATGTATTTGTACATATTTAAAAAGCTAAAATGTGACCAAAATTATGAAAAACTTACTTACTTTTCATAGCTAATTAAAAGATCCCCTGTATAATTATAGGCTCCAGTATACGCACTGCAATGTTTTTTTCTCAGAGCCAAAAACAAGTTGATCAACGGTATACTGAGCAATGGTTTACAGCTTTAGATATACTGTTTGCGAACATACAGACACTGGCCACACCGCTGTAGGAGGCATTTAGAGAAGCAT
The DNA here is from genome assembly GCA_032164185.1 of Moxostoma hubbsi. Classification (NCBI taxonomy): domain Eukaryota; kingdom Metazoa; phylum Chordata; class Actinopteri; order Cypriniformes; family Catostomidae; genus Moxostoma; species Moxostoma hubbsi. The sequence goes on from JAVLUX010000018.1 coordinate 8,935,394, forward strand.
TTAAATACATGACTACATGTAAAACTTTAACTAACGGGACATAAATATGTGTTATCGATGACTTCATGCTTCTTTCTATGAAAGGAATTGGCACATGATCAGTCACAGAAGCTGTTTTAACCACTCGATGATGATGATATAAAGTAATATACTGTATATGCTGTATATAATGTGTAATTTGTCATGTTTACATTTTACATTCATGGTGCTTAATAGCTTACACACTATACGCAGCCATAATATGCACCGGTTTCACTCTGTTATTATAATTTATGATGACACTGATACTACTGCCAAGATGGGTGTATAAAAGAGTGTTCATGGGCAAAAGAATGATGATAAGAGGCATATCTCACTTTGGGCAGACGTGTGATTTGCCATCAGCTGCAGATGGCACTTGAGTTAAGCAGCATGTGTGAATGGGCAGAGTGAATGGGCACTTAAGTGTATTGGAGTAGATTTGATTCATTTGTGGACTCATTTTAAATCAAACAAAAATTTACATGACATGTTCTTGGAAAATGTCTTTATGCTAGTGATCGTACAGATATAGGTGTGTTCATGTTGACTGATCTTAACAGCAAAGTTAAGCGCTCCAGGTTACACTTTACAATGACGTGGACCAATAACAGTAAGAAGGTGTTTAGCAGCCGGTACAAAGATCTTCTGAAAGATTGCGCAGGAGAGCTGTTACTAAATACTGAAACAAACTCAAAAAACACCTTTGTTTTTGGTCAGATTTTTTGAAATGACATCAAACCCGTTCTTCTTTGATTTCCTTTTAAATATACTGGAGCCTTAACAGCATTAACAAAGAGAGAATTTATTTCGAATCAAAACAAAATGGACAACTATAACTGATATGTACCCATATGAATCGGATTCTACTCGAATCAAACCGGAACTGAATCAAATTGAGAGCTTGTGAATTGGAATCAAATGGGAAATCTGTATCAATACTCATCCCTATTCATAAACATTCCGTTTGCCCATTTAAAAATTCTGTCAATGGAAGTCTATGGGGGGGTTTTCCGATATTTGATTGTCTGCTGTGCTAAAACCGCAAGTTTGATCAGTTAGAAAAGTCATAACACACTATTCCAGAACAGTCTGAAGGTCTGTGCAATGTTTGGTGGTTGTAGCTTAAAATTTCTAGGAGGAGTTAATGTTAGAAATATTGGTTTTGGGTTAGGGATTTTGAGAAAGCCCTAAACCAAATTTGTACAATAAGAGTAGGTAATCACTGTTCTCAAACAGATTCCAAAAACTCACTTATCTACCATTGGTTGCTCAAACAGATAGTCCCTCCCCAAACTCACAATATTGGTTGAGCCAATGTTGCTTCTGTGTCAGGCCAGATAGACCATTCAAACATACAGAGGAACGTTTTCATAGCACCACAGAGCCACAGGGTTAAGTCCAAAGTATACTTCGGTCAGACTTAAACACTAGGTGTCTGCATAAAGGGCGCCTGACGCAAATTTCGTCATTAGCAGAGTTCTCGAGCACTGAACACATGTGGCCCAATTTTTCTAGCTTAGCGTACTCTGAACGTGCAGTATGCAGCTGGAATTATTTGCATTAATTAGTGGGTCTACAACACTCACAGTTGACCTGTTTCTGTCACAAAGAAGTGTTAGAACAAGACGTAATGGCAGCTAAACAACAGGAGACAAATGTAAAAACAACAACAGTGGATGTGCACGTCAAGAGTGCGTGTGTGAGGAGGTCAGGAGATACCTGCATTTATATAACTCCAATCTGAAGGAAACAGTGTCTAAACTCTTGAAGCTAAATAGTCCAGTCTCTCATAGCAGTCATAGTGTGCATGAACCAATCACTTGTGTATGTGCCCAGTCAAATAAAGTATACTTTGAAAGGCAAGAATTCGACTGCACGCAGACGCTAATCGTTCACGTCCAAAAAAAACATATACTTTGTGTTTTGCTTAACACACACATCAGCTTTAAAAACAGGATATCCTTACCTCTCCTTTCTGCTCTCGCTCATCACTAAAGCAGGATTTCTCCATTAGCTTCAACCACACTGCCTCTGTCTGATGCTTTTGGTTTAACTAAAAGAACTACATGGATCTCACCGTCACAAGCTGAATATAGCTGATTAGTCAGCAGTGTCCAGAATGATGCATATGCACTTCATGATAATCCTCAACCTCTTGCGCTCCAAAGGGGAGCATTTCCTGCTACCATCCATCCATCTCTTGACCACTTCCTCCCACTCTCTTCCTCTTCGACTGTCAAAGCTGACATTTCCATTCTGTTCCTTTAGTTTCTTTTCTCTCCCTATATTTCACTCTAATACTTGAGAAACACAGGCTACAGAATTTTAAGTATTAAACAATTATTTATTATTATTCTGGTAAACATGTCCATCTATGGTTGGGTGCAACTTCCCGTTTCTTCTATTTCCTGAAGAAATGTTTGTTTATCATGTCTATCACTCAGTATGGTTCAACACCATCAAATACTGTGTGAAAAATAAATGTGTCATATGTATTAGACATACTGACAAATCTAGCATTCACTTCCATTAATAAATGAATGAATTGAGAATACAGGATGGTTATCATCTCAAACTGATTTTCACCAAAAGTCATGTTGACAGCAGACGGTCCTGACAAATTAACTATATTTGCATATCAGGCATGTACCAAATCAGAACCAATTGTATTTTTCTGGTGATTTTAGCTACTAATAGAACTTAAAATTTGGAAAATTGTGTAAAAATCGCAAACTTTTTTCTGTTCAATTTGTATGATGGTGCAGATATCATGGTTGTGAGAGAAAATATGATCACAATTACCGCCAGAGTCTGTGTGGTCTTGACCTCATGGCAGGTGAAATATGGAAAGAGGGCCTTTGGAATGAAGGCTGAATTAGATATTGCTTGATACTGCTAATTGCTTATGTTTATAAACATTTATAAAAGAGGTGAATTTTTTTAATTAACCACTTCCATCTGACACAATAGTGATGCTTTATTTAATATATATTTTTATCTACATAAAGTATTGATTTAGTGAGTGGTAGTGTCATTATTTGTATTAAAAAAAGTACATTTGTGTTAAGAACATTCTATTGATCACCTACGATTCAATGAAAGTAGCAACGTTTCTATTTGTAAAACTAATGGCAGCAAAAGTTGTGGGACATGTTTTGTCCCATGGATCTGAATTACATAATGAAACAAGTGATGGCAGGCACAGGTTGTGCAATGTGTAACAACGTCAGTCTAAGGCACGTGTTTGTGTGTGTGTGGGTTTACCGGGACTTGTTGGTGTGTCTTGTACATAGTAGCAGGTTTAACAGCTGATAATTTAGAAGTGTTTGCAGTGGAAGTACGGGTAGTTGATGATAAAGATTCTTTTCGGTCCCGCCCCACTTTGTTCAGTCTGTCAACATTAGCTGAAAGTGTGAAGGGCTTCGCTGGCAGCTGCAAACAGTAACAAAAAACAGAGAAAAACAAGAAGTGGGAATTTCAATTCAACAATCAGTCAGTATTGCAGAGCTCACCGCTACAAAAAGTTTCACAAGTTACTGATTGTGGGTAATCGCTGGCTGCTGGGTTAAACAAATGGCTAAAGGGATTGTCAACTTAAAGGTGCACTCAGTAATTTGTTTTGCAAATTGTTAAACATTTAAACAGAAAGAAACAGTATTACTAGAGAAGTATTTAAAAAAAATGTGAAATGATAAGACACACATGAGTTATTCCCATGAGTGTAGTCGTACGAGTCTTAGAGGAAATGCTGCATTATTGTACATATGGTGCTGGGTGCACATTCATGAGCGATGTTGAGATCACATGACCAGTAGGACTGGGTATTGACAAGAGATTTCCCGATTCGATTCCCATTCACAAGCTCTCGTTTTGATTCCAATTCCTCGATTCGTATTGATTCATCTGTGTATATGTCATATGAAAGCAATTATCTCCCAGCTAGTCCTGTTAATTATACAAGGGAGCTTCTTAGTAGATTCATTACAAAAATATAAATTTTACAAATTATATTTTATTAGTTTTTCATCATTCTGGTCACATTTTGGCTTTTTAAAAATGAACAAATCCATGTATTCAATCAATAAATATTATATTTCATAAATATATATATATTGTTACGTGTTTATTGTTTCATTGCATAATTTTTACTATTGGTATTAACACTGATTTGTTGAACACAAGCTAAAACTGTCTTTAACAAATCTGAAATATCTGTAAAGAGCATCTGTCAATGAGTGCACGTTTATGAGAGAGACTCAAATGGCTTTATTTTAACTGTGCAATGCATGATTAGAATTAAATGTTTATTTTTTGTTGTTTTTGATCAACATCTAACTGTAGAGAATGAAAAGGGTTTAAAAAGAGATATTATTCGATGGCAAATTGGTCGTTTGGATTTCGTCTTTGGATGCACATTACACAAATAACTTTTACACTCAACACGCAATAAAAGGATCTCGCTGCTGAATACATCACCACTATACTACACAATTACTGGTGAGTGAAATGTAAACATTTAACAGCTAGTTGCAAAAAATAGACATTTTAGTTGCATAAAGCAGAATTTGGTTGCAAATTTTGTTACGCATTTAGTAAAAGATCGATCTTGGGATTTAAGAATCGATATCGATATCATTCAAATGAAGATCGCGATGCATTGGAAAATCAAAATTTGTAATCACTCCTAATGACCAGCCAAATATTACTCGCTTTATATCAATATCCCCTTGTTATTAGATGCTTTCACTCGCAGAATACATTAATCATGGCTGACTAAGTCTATAGTGCATTTCTTCAATGGCATCGATAACTAAAAATGTTTAGCGGTTGCATGATGTTGCATCTACGCCATTAGGCATCAGTATACATAAACAGAAATATTACTGAGTGCACCATTTTTTGACATGTCTTTTAGCTCTGAGACCATCTACAGTATATGCAAATGAATCCTAAAAGCTGACAAATGTTTGATGACTCATCTTGCACTGACGTATACAGTTTTGTCCAATAAAATGCACTCTAGAATGAAAACACTATTGCTTCTGACTAGCAATAGCAAGAAGAAAATCACCTTCACAAACAACATAAAACTGTCTTTAACAACAAACAAAGGGATCTTGGTGAGTTATGGCATGGTATTATGGACATAACACTCACCTTGAAGTGTGGGCTCGCTCTCTGTACAAAAGTATAGTTTCGTTGTCTTCTTATGGGTAAGCACATGGGAGGAATTGTGATGTCTTCATATGGGTTCTCTCTTGACATATCCGTAGCTAATATTTAGTTAAAAATGAGAAAGTTGTTACTATTATAACAATAATGATACATTTTTATTATTATTGATGGGCTACTGATTTTCTCGAATCATGTTCTTTAAACAGGCTCCATTAAATCTACTGTTAAAGTAATAGTATGCCTACCAATGAAAATTCTGTCATAATTTACTCACTCTCATGTCATTCCAAATCCATGTGACTTTTATGCGGAACAAGAAAGGGTCTTTTTTTTTTTTTTTTATAAATATCCCAGTCTGTCTTTTTAATACAATGGCAAATGATAGAGATTCACTTTAAAGGGGTCATGATATGAGGAATCAAATTTTCCTTGATATTTTGACAAATAAGAGTTCATTGTACGGTAAAAACATACTGTGAGTTTCAGAACTGAAAACTTCCTCCTTAATTGAAAAAGAGCATTTATTTAAAACAAGCTGCATAAGCAGCTTAATTGGAATTTGTGGAACTTGTGACGCCACAAGGACTATATACATCGGCAATTGACTGCCTCTTCAGCAAGACATCAATGCCAATTTCTGGTCATTGCACCCTTGGGCCCACCCACTGGTGCTCAGTCAGACAGGCAAAGAGGAGAGAGATGGGACTGTCATATGGAAATGTATCTACACCAAAGGGCATCTGATAGATGTACAATAATGCTGTACATATGATTTTACAATACCCAAGTAAAGAATAAATAATTTAGCTTATGCTAAATGTCACAAATATATTTCTTCCACTAAAAACAGCAGTAAGTTCTGGCCACTTATTTGAAGTTTTATCTGGTATTTACCTCTAGTGTTAGATTATCAAAATTCATCATATTTCAGGCATTGGAGCAATTCACCAATGACGATCAATTACCGTAAATTCAGTCTGAGAGACTCATTCGAGACTCAAAAATACATGTTTGCCCTTGTGACAATGGAATTACTTAACAGTTTTTTTTATGTGATATTCTCGCATCACATGAGCAAGTGTCCATCTGATGAAACTGCACTTGTCACAAACACATGAAGACATATCGACCCAATATCACGTTGAACTTGTAACAATCGACACGTCGTGATGGATGAACAGAGGCAGAGCTAAATTGCCTTATAACAGATTTGCGAGTGCATAGGACATGTTTTGAGCGTGCACAGGCACGCTGTGAGTGAGAGCAGGGAGATTTCAGAGCAGTGTACGTTTGAGATTGCGCATTCAGTTTTGTGTGAGAACGAAGGAAATCCACATGCGAGTGGAGAGATTTGCGGCCGCACAACCTGTACATGGATGAACTCTCGCATGACATGCATTCATTCACGACATTTAATAGTATTAGAACACCATAAATCTACAGTCTATTAAGCTAGAATATGGTCCATTAAGCTATTCATTTTAATTTATGTTGACAATACACACAGTATTTATTGTGTTTATGTATCTTTTGATTTTACTTGGTGAATTTATCATCAATCTCCGTGCCTCCCCTGACAAGCTCTGGCACACCCCTGGGGAGGTATGCCTCCCAGTTTGAAAACCGTGGCACTAGACGAATGGCTTTGACCGTTATCCTGCATATCACGCTGCTTTTAAAAGACGCAATATAACTCTAAATGGAGACCCCCATTCAGCTGCGCTGTCTTGCTGTTTGGAAGGCATCCTGTACCATTTTTGCACCCATCTGTGCTATCATTAATTGCTAGTATTTTGTAAACATGCACTGGATCATTGATCATTTTGATGCATTTCCGGCTATATGCGGCACGTTTTAAGAACAGTACCCTTAAAAATGCATCTCATTCTGCTTCTGCAATTGACTGGGGGAAACACATGGTGTTCTCTGTGTAAACAAACACGGAAGATGTGAGATGTTGCACCTTTGAAGACCAGCGTCACTGCTTTGGCCTGTTGAAGCACCCAACATCATCATGAATTGTATAACGTTTGTGTATTCAGAACATTTCAGTGTGGATTGTATGTGTTTTCGGCTCACACCAGCGTGGATTTCTTTGTGAAACACTAACAATGTGATTCAAGCTTTGCAAATGAACTGTTATTAAAGGATAAAATAGACCCTGAAATTTAGTTTTATAATGTTGCGGTGCTTTTTCATTGCCTTCCAATTGCGTTTCAAATTTGACTGTTTTGGAAGGGCTGCACGATACTAGCCAAGTTTAAAGGAGACCCAGAGGCAAAAAAGGGCCAAAGACAGGGTGGAAAATTATTATAAATTACTAAATCATGACTGTTTTGGTGCAATGTTTTGATTATAAGAGTACCTCAAGGAAAATAATACAATTATAAACAAGAGTATGTCAAGACCCTTTTAAAGCTTAAAAATGCCCTAAATGTATCATAAAAGTAGTCTATGTAACTTGTTCATCATATTCCAAGTCTTCTGAATACATACGATAGGTTTTGGAGAGATTGAACCTGAAATTTAAATAAGTCTTGACATCCATATGCTTTCATGCATGTTAATGCGGAAACATGCATTAAAAAAAATGACAAGCTTTAAAATGAGTTGCTTTTAACTGCCATTGTATTGAAATGACGGACCATGATATTCACCATGAGGGTGAGTAAATGATGAGAGAATTTTCATTTTTGGGTGAACTATCCATTTATAATGAGAGATACATTCACTTCCAGTGCATAAATATTTTTTAATCGCACTTCAAAGTACTATCTGATGGAAGACATGTGTTTTGGTTCTCTCAGAAACACTCACAGACGATGTCCTCATAGATGCTGTCTTCAGACCGGGCGTGGAAAAGGCTAGAACGCTGGCCCTCCTTCCCTCTAGAGGCCTGTTGGGCCGTCAGCCGTACCACATCCTCAAACTCAAACGACTTCCTGTGGAGAGGGGATCAAGAGTTTCTGAAACAGGAATAGTCACTGTAAAGTGATTTAAGAACAAGTTTGCAGTTCTACTCATTGCAATTATGTAAAGGAACCTGGTCTTTCATAAAAAGCAACCATTAATCCAAGAAGCAACACCAGAGGGGGCATACACTGCTTACTCTATGATGTATGTCTAGCATGCATTTTAGAAAACTGTTCAGAAAACAGAAGTGTTTTGATTGGTTTCTAGTGTGTTGCTACACCATTTTTGTTCCACAGAGACATCGGTCTCCCTTAAAGGCTCTATGATATTCTGGTCTCTAGATATGGCTTCAATGCATATCTATGGGATTATTTCATAGCATTCTTCTTATCCACCAAGCTAAAATCTTAAATCTGTTCACTTAGATAGCACACCTCTTGTCAATACGTCACACAATTTGAGGCATCATTCACATCTGTTGCACAGACATGGCAGGATGAGTTACATGCCACATTTTAACATTTAGGTTTAGGGGTTTGTTCAAATCCTTAATGGCATTTTTCCACTGCACGTTACGGTTCGACTAGCCTCAACTCTACTCGCTTTACTTTTCTGAGCTTGCATTTCCACTGCAGTTTAGTGCTACCTCAACTTGGGTGGGATTATAGGCTGATCGTCATAGATGCGCCGCCTCTACTGCCGTGACGTCATCTTAAACATGACACAAACTGACCAAAACAATAACACGACCGCTAGCTGTTAGCTACTAGCTCATTGTGCTGCAAAAAGCAGTTTTGCATGGTGATTTTACCATCAAGTGTAACAGTTAAATTGGCCTGGTTGTTTTAGAAGCTTCTAGTAGCTGGTCAACTAAATAAAGTGAAGCTTTCAAGCAGAGTATAGAGATAACATAACAAAACATACCATCTTCGTTTATTGACCACGGCGTGGTTTTGCGAACAGCCATTTCTTTTTTCACAATTCGAAAATCGTGTGTACAAATGACAGTTATCGCTGTTGCTAACTTTAAAACTAGCAGGTTGATGTCGCGTGTCGGAAATCCAGTGACGCTGGAAGTGACGATTCTCCCTGAGAGGGAGGATTTTTACATCACGTTTAGTATCGGCTCGGCTCTCTTGGAACCTCGACCGAGGTGGTACTAAAAAAAGTACCAGATACTACCCACAGTGGAAAACCCCAAAAAAGCGAGCAGATTCGACTTGAGTCGAGTTGTACCGTGCAGTGGAAAAGCCCTATAAAGCTGGCTCTACATTAGCTGATTTTTCCAATGATTTTCAGGAGTTAGCTTCATTAACATAAACACCAGCTAGACAGAGGGCAACAGAGCACTCATTAGCACCTCTCAGCACAAGGTGTTAATCACTTGACCATCGGGACACCTGCTGAGTTAATGGCTTCAAACACTGAAAAGACAAATGTTTTCTTCGAAAAAAATCATTCTGTCACTGAAAAGAACTGACAATATGACAAGCTGATCTGAACTTTTTTTTTTATCACACTCAGCTGCATATCACAAACGCTGATTAAAATCCATAGTGATTCTGTACTCTGCAAAAATAATGCAAAAGTAACTAATGACGGATAAAAATAACCTTGATGGATATTTTGCAGTTTTGGTGCATTTTAAAATAAACCTTTGTGAAAGCCAACCGAACCATGAAGATAAACGCAACATTGTTACTATTGCTCTATTTCGGAATAATCAAGCAAGCTACAGGTCTGAAAATGCTCCAAATCGCTCTATTGCAATTGCAATTTTACTCATGTTGCTATTTTGTCAGAGAGAGATGAGTCGTTAAGTCTGTCACCCCTCCACAATTTTTGCCTATTACTGAATAGAGCAAGAGTTCAGCATGTGTGACACCCTCAGATTGCCATAGCAATTTTACACACGTTGCTATTTTGTCAGAGACAGATGAGTTGTTATGTCTGTCACCCCTCCACCATTTTTAATCAGCAAGTATGTCATACCTCTGACTGAAGAGAGCAAGATTTCAGCATGTGTGACACCCTCAGTCAAAACAAGCTGTTTTGAGTCTGCTAGTGTAGAGCCAGCTTTAGTATGAGCAACCATGCCTGCCCTAGCGAACACCACTAATAAGGCTGAAATGGACACTTGGCTTCAAATGATCAAGTAGAAAAACAATTAGAGAAAGGAGTAAACAAACATAACAGCATGTGAGAGTACAAAAAGAGCCCAGCATGACCTCTGCACCCTTAGCAAAAACAAAAGTAGGCCAAATGTAGACAATAGACTGTGATTCTGCCAAAGAACAGCTGACATCACAGCTGGGGACGGGGCCAGACAGCTAAACTCTCACCCACTCACACTTCAACTCCCATCACTGTCCTCAGAAAAGACATAAAAATGAGCAGTTTTAGGAACTTTTAAATATTCTGATGAAAATGTGAGTGGTGCATGCCCATGCCAGACACGCCACTACAGTGCCAGTGTGTTGAGGAGGGATGCCAGGGAGTTGCTGGTGGTTGCTAAGGAGTTATGAGGGTTTTTCAGAGTGTTGCTTTGCAGTTGATAGGGTGTTCTCAGTAGTTGTTTACTGATCCATGTCAATTAAATATCTCAGGTCTCTCCTTTTCTCACCTGTTTTATCATCTAATACAGACAAAGATGTCCACAAACATAAATGTCTGATTGCTTAGAAAAGTAACACCACACCACTCCTTAAAGGAATATTCCGGGTTCAATACAAGTTAAGTTCCATCGACAGCATTTGTGGTATAATGTTGAAAACCACAAAAATACATTTTTGACTCATTTCTTACAATAGAAGCAAAAATCGAGGTTAAAGGGAGGCAATTACAAAGGAAGTGAATGGGGCCACTTTTTGGAGAGTTTAAACACAGAAATGTAAAGCCTATAATAAAAAAAGAACACATATTCATTCTTCTGTTAAACTTGTGTATCATTTAAACTATAAAGTTGTTTAAAACATAACTTTAATGGTCGTTTTAGTAAAATTTAGTAAAAGTTGTCAAATTTAAAATAACCTTAAAAGAAAATATTAGTAAGTGATTTTATGAAGCAATCAACATTGTGCAACAAATGCTGTCGATTGAGCTTAACTTGTATTGAAGCCTGAATATTCCTTTAACAAGCCTTACTATTTAAGTTTTCACACTAAAATCATATTAAAACGCATATTGTTTACATTTTATGGCACTACTTTTGAAACAGTGAGTATTTTAACATTTATGGATTGGCCCCATTTACTTCCATTGTATGTGCCTTAAATGAGGGATGAGTCGAAAATAATTTATGAAGCAATCAACATTGTGCAACAAATGCTGTCGATTGAGCTTAACTTGTATTGAACCCTGAATATTCCTTTAACAAGCCTTACTATTTAAGTTATAATTTATGTTCATAGCAGGACATGCCAAAATATAATACTTAGGGTTGGGAAATTGTTCAAAACTCGAACTCCAAGTATGAGCAATAATAATATCAATGCTTGCTACACATATAAAAGGAGAATTAAGGTGAGGCATTTCATTACACAAGAAAGTTTTAAGTTTGTGAGGCTGTATAAACTGGTTTAGCAGGTTTTAAAAATCAACTAAATAGTATCAGTAGACAGACCTACAAATAAGACATCTTATGATCAAGACATCTTATGATATGTTTTATTATCTTTGATCTTTTATTTTTTACATCTCTCTCTTCATCAACCTAATAACAGTATTATTGATTAAACAGAAAACCTTTAAACATGATGAGATCTACTACAAAGCTGAGTTTAAAGTACTTGAAATTGTTGTACGCTGAACATAAAACCTCCTTAAAACTTCTTATGTTAGGGATTAACTTTGTGTGCATTTGATTTCTACTCTAGGACATTTATTCACCTGTTCTTTCTGTTTCTGGAAAACCCGTTGAAAGTGTTGACTGGACATGGAGGAGGCGGACAGCTGGGTGGCTTTAAGATGGTGTCATTCTTTCGGACTTGATTTGATTTGTGGACCGATGATGTCTGGTTCTGATTCAACTGGATCCACTGGCCTGGCGGACTGTTCACACCCTTGTACTGGAACGTACGCTGTGGTTTAGGTGGAGGGGAAGTAGAGTTTTGTGGACATGTTTTCATTTCTCCAAGACACATAGTCACAGTTGAGGAATCTTTCTCTCTCTCCCAGAAAGATTCATCTGCCTCCAGTCTTTTCCAGAAACCCCTAGAGGTGTAAAAGTTGCCGGGAGGCAGTGATGCCTCTGGGTCATCACATTGAGGTAGAGAAGTTATTTCCACATCTGTGAAATGGTTTGTCTTGATATGAATGCTGTTAACATTTTTAACATTCATTTTAGTTTCAGGGGGCTGGACGTGGGTTACAGTGGTCAATGGCTTAATTGCAGGAGTTTTATTTAAATGAGTTTGATTTCTTGGGTAATCAGAGTGGACTGTATCTATAACCGGTCTATGAGATACCTGGTTTTCCCTGAAATCCAAACCCAAGCTTTTGGCTTTCGATACGGTCACTTTGTTATGAACTTCATCACTTTTGTCATTGCAATCGTGTCCGTTTCCAACAAGGTCCTCTGAAAGAGTGCGGCAGCCAAGGGTTCGTTGGGTCTTTGCTCTCCCAGTCTGGACTTCCACCTGGTGGCTAAGTCCCTCCCATTGGGAGATTTTCTGCTTGATATTGATGCCAGGTTCAAGCATGGGTGGCCTGGGAGTGACGGAAGTACATGCTGCTCCTGGACCTCCGGCAACCACGTTCCCCCCTCTTTTTCCATGGTCCACTTCAAGGGCCAGCATGACAATGAGGCTACAATGTGAGCCAGATCAGTCACAGCGAAGACATCACTGCAAGAAGCCTGCAGGCCTGTTTGGCATTTCTGGAAGGTACTGCAGTGAACGACAAGCTAATAGAGGAATTAACCTCTCTTCCACTGTGCTCAGATGAAAATAAAGTTTACAGTAGAGATTGTTTCTGTAGGACACCTATGTATTTAGTTCCGCAGCCATTGTGTCTTCACTTTGGATCCTGCAAAGAAGAAAAAAAACGATATTTTAGAAAAAATATAGGAGTTATATGACTAATTTGAATGGTATATGTCACACTATTTTTATTGTTGCTGGCAATTCAACAAATGAATGCTTTAGATTTAAATAACCTTGTGGTAATGCCTATTTCTGGATAGTCCGGTGAATTACATGCATTAAAAACAAAAGGTACTTTGTCTAATTTTATTATTTTCCTCTTTTAATTTGGATCTTGATAGACACAAACCAAAAGATACCATTTATAATAAATCAATAAGTCTGGCATAAATGCATAAACAGCTTCACATGATTTAAGAGCAGGAAATTCAAAAATGGATTAAATATAAGAAAACGGAGAGGTCCGACTCTATATTTTGATTGGATAAGCCACGTTTTAAGACACTATAAAAGGCCAATATACTGAAATACGGTGTGTCAAATATAAAAAAGCTAATATACAGTATGTCCAATGTAAAAGACACCCGTGACCGAACATGAATTGAATACTATATGAATTAAACAAGTTGCAATGTTGCTCGGCAACTGTAAACATCTAAAATCCATTTCACATTACATCCCTAATAGTTGCATCCTTGTCTTGGCTTGTTTGGGACACGTCCTACTTTGTATTTTCAAAGTACTCAGTGTTTCTTCTTCACCCTCCCATTTAAATAACGTAAAGCAGTCCAGACCACTGATAGCTGCATACATTCATCAGAAATAGTGTTTCTTCAACTTTAGGCAATCTCATGTCGCAGGGGTTGATTTTGATTACAACTAACAGATTTAAACTTTTTCCTTTTCATTATATGAAGGTCACATTAAAACTGATTACCACGACTTGCTAGTTTTTAAATGCCTTTCATGTACAGATTTAGCCTTATCTCAGACCCAGATTTTCAGTGTTAAACTAAGACAATCCATTATAAAAATAAAAAGAATTAAATGTTTAAAACTATGATAATCACAAAGTGAAATAAAAATAAACAATTTCTTTCTTTGATGTGTGCAAATGATTTCTATCAATTATTATGACTCTCCCGCAGATGTCACACCATTTCCACCATACCAAACAATTTCGATTTTAATTTTTGATTTAATAAAGTTTTTTCAAAAGTTAGTGTACTTGTTTACGGAGTTGACAAATGTGCCAGTGAACAGTATGCTTGAGATGAAATATGAGACAAGTGATGTCTGAAAAAACAAAAAAAATTCAAGGTTAATATCACTTCAGCAGAAAACGTTTATTGGGCATAATTTCAAATCAAGCTGTAATTTTGGAAATTATGCTAAAAGTGTTGAATATATGATTTAATTGTGTGAATTATGTATTTAGTGTTATTGCTAATTGGCCATAGCAAGACAAACAAGTCTTTAAAAACGATAAAAATGGTCATTTCCAACACGGAATTCAATTGAACACAATACAGAATCTGAGATGTGGTGGAAATGACACTAATTTTGAGGGAAAGAAAATACATAAATCTCCTGTGCTGCAAGTGCATACACTGTTTGCATACACATTTTTAGTTAGTCAAATCAAATAAACCAGTCAGATTGTGAAAATGTTTTTCACGGAAATTCATAAGGCTTAAAGCACCCGAAGTTGAAGAAACACCCATAGTAAAATCTCTAACGGTTGACAAATTTCTACCGTTGCACGGTACACCCATCATACCACCCAGCCCTGAGTCTAACGCATTCATGTCTAACTGGATCAGCAAATGGTTCTCACCCATCAAGTACACACAAATGGTGATGCTCCCTGTATGCTGCAAAAATGCAGGAAACCATGACCATCACAGTCAAGGCCAGCAAAGGAACCAAAAAATAAAAACCCTAACAAAGAGGAGACGATGACAGAAACATGATGAGAAGCCAAAGCACTGTAGGGGCCATTTGCGGGGGCCCTCCGTACCCAGATACACCCACCCCCACCCTCTCCTGCAGGGTCGTCCGAAGCCCTGCCATGCATTAACACACTTGAGAATAATGTAATTCAATTTCACTCCTCTCCAAAAGCTTCTTTCAGGCTGGCATGAAAAGGACGGGCATTCCAAGTATTTCCACATCCATGTGCACATAATAGAAAGGCCTTCGTTGTCGCACAAGAATGCTCTTTGAAGGAAGATATGCAAGCTTTCCTGCATGTTAATAAATGCCTGTGCTTGTGTAAAAAGCTGAAAACAAAAAAGAGGCCACTTGAAATTCCTCTAGGTTGCTGTATTTCCCTGCATCTACTGTAGCTTGGATGAACCTGGCAGCTCCAACACAACCCCTCATCTGTGGCCAAAGTGTTTTGGACACGTTGCACATTACGATGAGGAAGCTGCGAATATTTAGAGTGAGGAGGACATGCTGAAATTCCTTGGCACAGGCGATTGTACGGAATAATAATTCTATTTGCAACATTCCAGGAAAGCGACTGGTAAATATGAACAGAAACATTTGATCAGTCAGGCCCCAAAATTATGCTTTGTTCTGGCTGACCTAAATCTAATGTGCATACTGAAATCCCTGCATGATTCGAGCCAGAACCCATCCCCCTTGATCATCATCTATACTGACCCACTTGTGTGTGTGTGTGTGTGTGTGTGTGTGTGTATGTGAGTGTGTGTGTGCAGGAAGGCCTAGCCTGTGTTTCCTGATACACAGAAAGACAGGATCAGCTAAATGTCCATAATGATGATCTTACAAATTTGTCATGGTGTAGTTTTGCAGGCTTTTTGTGTGTGCATCAGTTGTCTGACTCATTGTGCATAAAATATAACTTGCCGATGTTCATAGAGGACATCTGTAATGGCACAGATGGTCCCTTTGGATAGGCTAGATCAGAAATTTATAGAGTTCCCAAACCATTTGACCAAAGAATTTCCATGTGTTTACCAAGACCGGTGGGAAACAAGTAGACGATTTAGACTGTATCCAACATGATTAAAGACCTGGTTGTTTTGTAATTTTGTAGTAGTTGGATGTGTATAAACACAACAAAAAAAAAAAGTTGTTTTCCAAGAATTTCCAGTCATTTTAAAATTATGATTATTTTGAGATATGATTTTTGAGACTCACAAAGAGCAATTTCATAAAAATGTTTAGAGCCAAGCGTAACAAACAGTTTTTGGCAAATGCATATTTACTATAGAAATGTCCACACGTTCCATGACCTTTCCAGGCCAAGAAATTAGGGCTGCACAATTAATCAAATAAATAATCTGGATTACAATTACAGCTCATGAGCAAATAATCCTGAAAATAAAAGTCAATTAAAGCAGTCCATTTAGGTCTACTCATGTTGCACAAAATATTCTATTTACAATGTGTTTTTTGTAGCATTACCAAATCACATAGATGTCCGTTTCTCGATCTCGCTGTATAATTTTGTCAAACCATGAGAAATGATTTTGTTTTTCATGCTGCAAAGACGGCCAATATGAACTTGACCATTTACTGATGTATAAAATAGCAATAATAAAGTAATTAAACACTTCTCAGCTTCATTTTGATGTGTAGCCTACATAAAGAATGGCATGCAGATGCCCCAGGCATAATACGTATTTTAATATTCATTCCAATAATCGCAATTACAATATAAAGGGAACAAAAATCGACAATAACATTTTTTGGTCATAATCGAGTAGTTCTACAAGACATTCTAAAATGTTCAAATGACAACAAAAACACAGAATCTCATTCAACCAGCAGTTAAATACAAATGACTACAACCTTGCTGGATCTGTGGTAAGCCATCTAACTCCAATCACCATGACACAAGCTTCCCAAATGTGCAGGGAGGAAGATCTCATGCCATTCCCAGTATCAGATCCAGAGGCCAAGAATAAATAATTTCCCAGCCACTTGCTTCCAGGTACGTCGCCACACGCCCCTGAAACTCTACATTTAAGGTTTGGTGATCAAAAGAAACCTAAACAACCGCAGACACACACAAAACAGCACTGTGCCATGCCAACATAAAC